>BQNB010071151.1:0-32866 GCA_026074375.1 Tanacetum coccineum | reverse complement strand
TCTTATTGATGCTTCAGAGATAGACACATGCTTGCCAGCTACTTTGGCAGTAATGTACCTAACATTGTTGATTATTTTAGATTTAGAAGACATCCAAAACTGCTCAACAAATGTAGTAGAGACTACTGGACTTACAGTGAGAGCATTGTGAATGGAGCTTCGCGTAAGAAAATCAATAATCTCATGAAACTCTTCATTCCCTTCAGTCTTCTCTAAATAAGCGACCATATTATGCTTAGGGCACGATTCAAGAATAGCCATTGTTGTTGAATTAGTGATCGTCGGTGAGAAAGAGATTAGGGCTTGTATGAAAGAAAGTATTTAAGAGAGATTATGTGAGTGAACTGTGCAATTGAGATGGGTTTATATAGGTTTAGCAAACCTAAAATCAAGGAAACCGTTTCAATTTACACTTTATACCCTTGGCGGTATTTTCTTCAACGTCTCTATAGCGGTACTATCTTTGCCCAACGGTATTAACTTTGCACTGTCGTTACTAACTTTTGCCAACCAAAGAATGAACAATTTTGGCAACAGCAATACTTCAATACCATCTTAATCTCTTCCCAATGACTCTTGAAAACCCAATTAACTTCTTGAAATTCATCACTGATGGTTAAAAATGCTTCTACACACTAAACACTTCATACAAACTGTACAACACATCATATTGCCTCCCCTTAACTAATGCAGCTTATGGATTAATCATCCTAATAGTAACAACCAATAACTGAAACCTACTAACATCAAATGCCTTGGTTAGAAGATCAGCTACATTGTCATCAGTATGTATTTTCAGCACCTGAATAAGTTTCTTCTTATATGCATCCCTTATGAAGTGGTGTCAAATTGCAATATGCTTTGTTTTGGAATGATATACTAGATTCTTTACAATGCATATTGTGCTTTCATTATCAATGTAGATCTTTGTGTTCATGAAATTGAACCCATAGTCTAACATTTAATTTTGAATCTACAGAACTTACCCATAGCAATTTGCAGCAGCAACATATTATGCCTCTGTAGTAGAAGTAGCCACAATGGTCTGCTTTTTGCAATGCCAAGAAATAAGTCTCCTGCCAAGAAATTGACAACCTCCTGTTATGGATTTCCTGTCAAGATTTGCTCCAGCATAGTCACTATCTGAGTAGGCTTCCAGGTCAAATAAAGACACTCTAGGATACCAAAGGACCAGTTTGGGTTTGACCTTTAGATACCTAAAGATTCTCTTAACAACACTTAGATGGGAGGTCTTTGGAGTGACCTTAAACCTAGAACAAGCATAGACTACAAACATAATATCAGGCCTAGAAGTATTCAAGTACATTAAAGAACCAATCATGGATCTATAAAGATGTACATCCACATCACTAGCTTCCCCATCCTTGACTAAAGGCTTTTGGGTCTTAATTGGTGTACTAGCAGTCTTAACACTGACAAAATCAAACTTCTTTAGGATTTCTACAACATACTTATCCTAACTAACTTATGAAGATACCATCTGCTTTCTGTTTGACTTGTAATCCTAGAAAGAAAGTGAGCTCTCTTATAAGCACATCTGAAATCTATTTTAAAAAACTAATCATATCAATGCCTCAAATTCATCACACCAAGATTTCTTTGTAGAACCAAAGATGATATCATCCACATAAACTTTTACTAAGATGATGTCATGTTTGTCCTTCTTAAGGAAAAGAGTCTTGTCAATAGTTCCTCTTCTGTATCTATTTTTAACAAGAAAGTAATAAAGTAGCATACCAAGCTCTGGGAGCTTGTGTAGACCCCATAAGAGAGCTTTCACCACTTTTGTAGAACCTTCTGAGGATAAATGATCTAGAAAAACATGGTGTTGAACACATAGACCCCTCATCAATTTTTTCCATAAAAGAAGGCAACTTTTCACATCCATTTGATAGACTATGAGCCCTTGGAAGAGGCAAAGGATAAAAAGATTCCTAATGGATTCAATCCTTGCCACAGGAGCAAAAACCTCATCATAGTCTATCCCTTCCTCTTGCCTATGTCCCTGAGCAACTAACCTTGCTTTATTTCTGACAACAACTCCTCTCTCATCCTTCTTATTTCTATAAACCCATTTTGTTCCAATAGCCTTCTTCCCATAAGGCAAATCTACAAGAATCCAAACTTTCTGAATCTTGAACTATAGCAATTCTTCTTGCATAACATCAACCCAACTTTCATCTTCAAGTGCTTCTGAAACTTCTGGTTCATTTTTGAGACAGAAACGAAGCCAATTAAAACAATGACTGGAAAGTCCTTATGATTATTCCCTCCTTTGCTTTGGAACAAAACTTACAAAAGCATGGCTCCAGAACTTTTAGTCCACATTACTTCCTTGTTTGAACTACTATTTTTGGATCCCAAGAATTAAAGTTGAAGAATGAAAAGAGTTTATATCCTTATCGTGGAAAGGACATGACATTCACAACAGTTTCTAAATTTGTAAAATCAGCCACTACACCCTTATCATCATAAGATGAATTGGTAAAAATACTATCAGTAGGAGTTTTAAAAATGTCCTTAAGTGCTGGTATTTCTGAATCATCTTAGTCAAGATTGGGGTAGATATTATCAGTACTGCGGTACTAACAGTGTGGCTATCATATTAACAATGTTAGTACTAGTATGTTTTAGCAGCTCCAGCTTGTCGAAGGAGCAAATCCTTAGTTGTTGACAAAATCCTTCCTAGAGCTGCTTCAGCTGCATCATTAGCATCCTTTTCTTGCCTCTTAAGTCTTTCAAGTTCATCCAAAAAGACTTGATCCTCCTTATCGACTGGCTTCCCATTTGTCTTTAAATCAGGATGTTTGTTAGGTGCTTCACCTGCATCCTTTTCTATTGACCTCTTGACAGTTGAGGAATAAGAAGACCATATTGGCAGTACAAAGTAGTCTTGAGCAGATTCATCTTCTTTTTCAGAATCCCCTGCATCAATAATGTCTTCTGTACCTGCATTTTGATTAGCTTCTTGTGGACCTGCATGTTTGTTAGCTTGGTTCTCTGATCTTACAGGTTGATAATTCATAGAATCAGTTAAATAATCAAGATCAAATAGCCAAGTTGGTCCTTTCCCTGCAACATTTGGTTTATTCTCTAAAAAGGTTATGTGCAGGTTTTCTTCAACTCTTTTGGTTTCTAAATTGTATACCCTAAAAGCCTTGCTTTGTAGAGAATACCCAACTAAAAACCCTTCATCTGATTTCCCATCAAACTTGCCCAGGTGGTCAATGGTATTCAAGATGGTCACATGGCACCCAAAAGGTCTTATATAACTTATAATTGGTATTTTACCAGTTATAAGTTCATAAGGTGTCTTATTATGAGGCTTGATCACTAATACCTTATTAAGAACATAACAAGTAGTACTAACTGCTTCAGCCCAAAAAGTGTTAGGTAAAAATGAATCTGCTAGCATAGTCCTAGCAGCCTCAATAAGGGTCCTGTTCTTTCTTTCAGCAACTCCATTTTGTTGTGGAGTTCTGGCATTACTGTATTCCCTCTTGATCCCTTTTGACCCACAGAATTCAATAACATCCTTGTTCTTGAATTCTGTACCATTATCACATCTAATAGTTTTAACTTTTTGATTCAATTGGTTCTCAATTTGTCTTATAAAGTCCTTAAGGATTCCACTAGTTTCATCCTTAGTTCTTAAGAAAAACACCCAACTAAACCTGCTAAATTCATCAGTGATAACCAGGCAATAAGTCTTATGGTTTAAACTCCTTACAGATGTAGGTCCAAACAAATCCATATGAAGAAGTTGTAAGGAGTGACTAATAGAGCTCACTGATTTGGCCTTACAGGAGGCCTTGTGTTGCTTTCCTTTCTGACAAGCAACACAAGTGTGGTCATTTTGAAAAATCTTTAAAGGTAAACCTCTTACAAGATTTCCCTTCACAAGTTTGTTTAAGTTTTTAAAGTTAACATGACCCAACCTCCTATGCCATTTGTTAGATTCATCAATTGTGGCCTTTGCAATTAAACAAGCTAAACCTCCTGAAGGAACAATGTTCTCTAAATTGAAACTGTACATATTGTTTTGTCTGGGGATTCTAAGTAAGACTTGATTTGCATCAGGTAACTTAAATTCAGGAGACAAAACAAGACATTCAGAGTCAGTAAAAAGAACCTTGTTCTTCTTGTCACACATTTGTGACACAGAAAAAAGATTAGAATGCTGAAGTTCTTTCACAAAGCACACATCCTCAAAATCTAATTTTCCTGTTTTTATTTTACCTTTACCAGTTATGTAACCTTTACTTCCTCCAAAAGCAACAGGGCCACCATTAAAGTCTTGATATTCAGCAAGGTAGGCCTTGTTTCCAGTCATGTGCCTAGAACATCCACTATCAACTATTCCTTTGTTCTGTAAAGCTCTATGTGGATAATCCTGCACATCAAATAAAAGAGATTAGATTCTCTTAGGGACCCAAGCCTGTTTAGGCTTGAGTCTGCCTAGTGGATCTTTGAAAGTGAAACAATTTCTAAGACTGGATCCACCATTGTATTTGGAGACATTGTGCCAGTTGTGTCTTTGTGGTCTCCAATTACAACCTGCTGAGGGCTTAACAGCAGTTTCCCTTTTCCCCTCAACAGCACGAACTGCATTTACCTTTGCAGTATTAACTTTTTTTTTGAAAAATTTGTTCTAAGTGCTGTTGTCTTATTAAAAGGCCTTGAAAATGGTGAATGAGTTTTATGAAAAATAGTTGTTGGTCTAACTCTATTCACAATAGGCTTAACAGTATTAACTTTCATAGCAGCACTAGTTAGTACTGCATGTCTGTTAAAACTATGCCTAGCAGTACTAACATTCTTAGTACCGCTAGCTCTAGCAGTATTAACTAGAATTTTGCCAAGTTACTATTAGTACAGCTGTAGGAACAAATTGGTTTTGATTATTCACTCTTTGCACATTGTTCCAAATTGGCCTTATCTACCTTTGACTAGAATTCATGTTCAACCTATTGTTTAACTCAGCTTGTTTAGCCATCCTCTTCTCATGGAAATCACAATCTTTGATTAGATGATTAAGACTTCCACATACAAAACATGCTCTTGCAGTAAACCCATACCCTAACTCTTTCTTGTCAACTTTAGGATTTTTACTATGTGTGAAATGATTCTTAACAGTTTCCCTAGGAGTTTTTACTTGCTGGTTAGCAAAACTAGGTGTTTCCTATTCTTTTGTTGGTATAGACACATACTCATCTTCACTATCTGATTCATACTCCTCAATGATAGGGGCATCAGACCAGACCTTAGGTTGACATGCTACATTAGATTCATTAACAACAGGTTCAGACACTAATTCAGGTGTCTCAGTACTAATGTTAGATTCACAGGTAACAAATTCGCTGGTTTGGGTTTCAGATTCACTAGGTTGAGTCTGTTATGGACCATATGTAAATTATGAGTAATCTATTTCTATATCAGGTCCAGATTGCATGTAATTCCCTGTCATGGGTGGGGGTACAACATTCATTCGTCATGCTGTTACAAATCTATCACACAAAGGTGGGTTTTCGAAATCACTTTCCTTACCCTTAAATACACTTTGTAAAACTTCATTTTCATAACTCAATGCCATCATATCTGTGATCCCCATACCCAAGGCCAAATTTATCATTTGCACTCATCTGAGTATTTATCAGTTACCAATTTATTAGAAGAGTTGTGCCATTTTTTCTACGTTAGCTTTTAAATCTTCTTTTTAATTTCATAGCTTCTACCAAAAGTTTCTTATGGTATGTTAGAACATCTGTTTTATCATCTAAATCTATCTTCATAAATTTTATCTTTTGTTCATACCACAGTTGTCCTTGTTGATGATCAACTAATTGTGCTTCAACTTTCTTTAGACCTTGAGTATATGCCTTTATTTCTATGCTTGCATCACTAAGTTTTCTCGTCTTAGCATCATACATGTTTTTAAGAGCTTAGCATGACTCTTTACACTCATTTTGAACAGGAAGTTACCTCTGTGTCCTGACCCTGAGCTGTTTGCAATCCATCAAAGCAAAATCTTCTTCTTCTTCTGAGTGACGGTCCAAATCTACACCGTCTCAGCAATGGTCACCAATGCATTTAGAGTCTTCTGCTTACCAGATCTTCTCCCTTCCTTATTGGCTAGAGTTCCAGCACTCTTCTCATACTATTTGATTTCCTTGGTTCTACACTCTCTACAAAAATGGCTGTCTTGGCAATTGTTAGCATTCGACTTTGGTTTATCAAAACCAACTGGTTTCTTTGCATCAAATTGTAGCTTTCTACCAGTCTTTTTGTAGAACTTTTTCATTCTCATCGAAATCATGGCCACCTGCCATTTCTAGTCCATTTCTTCTAAGTCATATTCATCAAGCTTTTCCAAGTCCTCATGATCCAGTTGAGGGCAACTTGATTGATTAGCAAGAAAGGAGTATGATGAAGTTTGTTCATACTGTGAGTTTTGACCAGGAGGATTAGAAATACTATAAGCGGTACTAACATCATTAGTACTGCTGGTGTTCTCAGAGACAAATGCTACATTTTGCGTGCTAGAGGATGATGCAGTAGAGCCTTTTACATCATTCTCAAAGACTCTTAGATTATTATATAGATCATCAAAGCTGAGACTGTCCACTCCTGGTTTGGTCCCCATAATTAATGAAACTTGAGACCAGGCAGAAGGTAGAGATCTAAGGAATTTCTGATTTGCATCCTCAGTGGATACACATGCTCCATGAATCTCTAATTGACTCAGAAGACTTTGGAACCTGTCATAGCCTTTATGAAGCCCTTATGAGTATTGTACAGAGAACCTTCAAACTGTTTGCTTTATGATTATACTTCTGCATCTTCTTTGATTCGTCATTTCCACCAAATCTAGATTTTAGGCATCCCACATCTCTTTGCATCAGTCATCTTATGAAATTAGCAAGATGATCTTCTGGTAGAGCCATAACAAAGTGTCCTTGCTTTCTTCATCTTTCCTCTGCTACAATTTCTTCTGACATTCTTGGAGGCAGAACCATGATTTGCATCCTTTGTGTATCTGTGGTGATTGATACAGGACCATTCCCATTTTGTATAACCTCCTAGATAGGATAGTCTGTATGGGCTAAATAATGTTCCATTTTCATGGCCCATATGTCATATTCTCCCTTTTTGAGAATAGGAAGTTTGATGGTTGAAACTGTGTGAGGAGTTTGTTATGTTGGTGTTTGTGATGATGATGGTGGAGGTGGTGGTGGTGAGGAATTCATCTTGTGATCCAGACATGTTTTAGTTTTATAGGATGGAGATGTAAAACTGGTTTTGTTTGTTCTTCTTACTCAGAGTTTCTCACAGGCTCTGATACCACTTGTGAGTCCCAAACTGAATAGATCTTTGCAGCCTACTAAGGGTGATAGCCAACTTGTATAAATACAGTTTGACTATATAGAAACACTGACTGTGAATACTATGTGCTAATGCGGAATCTTAACACAAGTACTAAGAAAAAAATGAAAAACTAATAAAGATTTCTATTAATCTCTTTGAGTGATACAGCTGACTACTATGAGATATGATTGTATGAGATGTATATTGAACTCGTATATCTAACTATGCTATGAGGGATCCTTTTATAAACCAAAGATAAACCCTAACAGGCTTACAAAACGCGTAAAAGATAATACATATCTTTTCCTAGAATATCTCATACATATCTCTTAAACGGTACTAACTAATTTCTACTAACAGTACTAACTATCTGATCAGTACTTAACACTTTGTACTGTGAGTACCAATTATAACTATCGGTACTAACTATTATTACTAACGGTATTAAGTTAGGAAAACATAATTCCCAATAAAACCGCTGTGACCAAACCTCTACGAATATTTTATTCAACTTAAACATGACATATATCTTGATGTTAGATGAGAACATTGACATGCTTCGATTGATTATGGTGAGATTAAGTCGACGTTGGTCAACGATATCCGATGAACACATACAAGTTAACAAGTCCCAGATGAGTGTTAACAAGGTAATTGTGCCTTTGGATTGGGCCTTGAGAGGGTATTGGGACTAATGGGCCAAAACTTTGAGATTCTGGCCTAAATCGCTACCCACTTGACACCAAACCGCTTTGAAGAGGAATGATCAAACCGCTATGTAGGGAAATGATCAAACCGCTATGTAGATGAATGATCAAACCGCCACGACCAAACAGCTACGGATTTTATATTCATTTTAATCAAACCGCTATGACCAATCCGCTATCAATATTTTATTTGATTAAATTAAACCGCCATGTCCAAACCGCTATCATTATTTTAATAAATATATCAAACCGCTACCAGTAATGAAAATTTTAAAATAGCGTGTTGGATTATTTTACTAATAAAAATAATCTTCATCAAACCACTACCTCGTAGCGGTTTACATGCTTATAATAATATATTGATTAATCCTCAAACCGCTATCAGGCATATCTAAGCAAACCGCTATCAAGCTTCTCTAAGCAAACCGCTATCAGGCAAATTACAACCAAACCACTATTTAGAAAAACAGGTTAAACCGCTATCAAGCAAAACTTATCAAACTGCTAGCTAGAATAGAATACCAACAAACAAACAGCTACATATTAAACCTCTATCAAGAACTAGCAAACAAGCACATTCGTATACCATTTTGAACACTACGGGACATGCATATGTGGGTTCCAATACATTCCTAATTGAATCCATGAACACATACACACTTAACAGCAACAAACAACAACAGTTGACTATTAAAAGTCAACATACACTCGAAAATCATCATATTGGACCATCAAGAGATTTGGGATCAAAATTGGACATCAAACTAACATTATCTAATCCTAAACAACATATCCCAGCACTAAAAACACACTTCCAAACACTCTATGGCATTTTGATTGAAAAACAAACTTAAACTAGATCATGGCATCAAAATGTGATTGATTTATCCTAATCTAGTAATGATCGAGTGTTCTCTACTCCTATGCACACCTATCCCAATCACCAATAAACATATATCCATAACATTTAAAGATTCGAATATAAACTAGGTCGAATCTAGTGATTGAAGCCATTTACATGTGTTTTGAGTTAATTCCTTTCACCTACGGTATCATCTAAAGGTATAGAACAAAGTTTTAGAGTTACCTTAGCACAGGAATCACAAGAAGTCAAGAATCAATAGGTGGCGTTTAGGTGGCGGTTTATGTGTTGGTGTGTGTGTGTTTTTATATTTGACTGAGATATGAAGGTTTGACCAAAATGTCAAACCGCCACCCTTTTATAACAAGGGTTTTAGAAATGGCAGATTTGGTCCCTTAGGTTTCTAACACTCTTAATTTTTGGTTAGAGGTTTTCTAGGGTAAACAAGTTCGAAGATTGACAGAGTCCGTCCTTGTAGTTAAATAGAGCTAGAAAACAATTAACATATTGCACATAAGTCCCTAAACTCTTTAACTAATGACAATTTTGGCCCTTTGAGTTAAAAATGATTAACTCCCCCCCCCCACCCTCAATTATAACCCCGTATTACTACAAAACCTTTTCCATTAATTGTATGATATGATCTAGAAATCCGATTGATTCAATAAACTTGAAATCACTCTCCCCCTCAAACAATGACCTGTTTTTTATTGAAAGAGTTGTAGTCGTTTTTTGAGTTAAAAAGTTTATTTTGAAAAACCTGAATTGATGAATTTCTAACAACACTTTACCACCGTGATTAACACAAATAATTTTTGAAGAATCAATTAAGAAGAAAATTATTTGGTTATAAAAGGAAGACTTCTCTTCCAAAAGAATAAAAACGCACTGAAACGTACATTAATCTTTGGATGCACGGATATTAAGTAATCCGTGCCCGGGAAAAGTTAATTACCCGTTGTTAGGAACAGCTGTCTTTTTGGCGACATGTATTCCTCAAGTTGAAAAGCGGGTTGCAGTCTGAAATAACTGCAAGCCGTTAAGACATGTTTTAAAACAGTTTGAACTTCCGCTCGAACTTCATTTAAAGACCCATGTCATTATTGAATGACATTTTTAGGACCGTAAATGTTATCGATTTATAGAAGACATGTCTTGAAAAATATTTTTGGTATTTTCTATTTTTCTAATTTTTATGGTTTTTGTAGGTTTTATATTTTGGTATTTTGTTTTGGTGGTTAATTATATACAAATATACATAGGATATAGGAAGACCATCCTTTACTCTTATTCTCCTTCCTGAAGACGTTTAAGGGTTTCCAGAGTCATACTCTTCATACCAAGATGCGGGAGTAGGAATTCAAACCGCTCTCTTGGTAATGCTTTGGTGAATATATCCGCGAGCTGATAATCCGTCGTCACGAAGTACAATTCAACCACGCCTTTCTCAACTTGCTCTCGAATAAAATGGTGTCGAATATCAATGTGCTTGGACCAGGAGTGCTGGACATTATTACAGTAGAGCACAATGGCATTGAGATTGTCACAATACAAGGGAATCTTATTGAAGACAAAGTCGTAGTTTTTAAGCTGTGATCTCATCCAAAGTATCTGAGCACAACATCTAGACATAGCAATGTATTCAGCCTCTGTTGTTGAGATCGCAGTACTCTTCTGTTTCTTTGAGGACCAGCTGACTAGTTTATCTCCAAGGAACTGAGCACTTCCTGACGTACTTCTTCGTGTGTCTTGACAACCTGCATGGTTCGCATCTGCATAGGCCGTTAGTTCCATAACAATGTCTTTCGGATACCAAAGACCCCAATTAATGGTTCCTTTGAGATACCAAAAGACCCGCTTAAGTGCTTTAAGGTGCTTTTTGGTAGGCGAAGCCTGATACCTAGCACACATGCATACAAAGAATACAAGGTCGGGTCTGCTGGCAGTGAGATACATTAGGGAGCCGACCATACTATGAAATCAAGTCTGGTCAACTGGAATCCCTAAGGGGTCCTCATCTAGTTTAAATCGATCCACCATGGGTGTATCAATAGGGTCACACAAATCCATCCCAAATTTCTTTAATATTTCAAGGGCAAAATTTTGATTGATTAATAAAAATATGCCGCTAGGACTTTTGAGAAAACTTTGTTAAACTTAAGGAAAAACGGACATTTGTCCTTCATTGAAATTTGAAATTTGGAACTCATTCTCATTGGAAAATATGTCAACGCCTCAGGTCATTCGAGGGCAAATATGATATTCATTACTATATTTGAACAAGAAGAATATGTTTGCCTGTTTTCCTAGTGAATAATGTCAGATCAACTGCACCCTTGGAAAATTTGTTGTCCAGAAGAAATCATGACAAGGTATCGTACCACGCCCGAGGGGCTTGCTTTAAACCGTGCAAAGCCTTCTTCAAACGATAAACATGTGTCGGATGATCTGGATCAACGAATCTGTAACACCCCCAATTTTACATATAGCAGCGGAAGCTAATCTGGGGTATTACTTCAAGGTACAACAGTCATAATCATAGAAAACGAATCAAAAAGAGTCATTTTTGAAAATAAGTTATCATTCATTATTTCTTTAGAGTTTTTACAAAAGAGAGGTTCCCAAAATCTATACAATAAAGTTTGAATGATAATGGTTTTTCCATCTTCATGTCCTCGCCACTCCGTGCCATTAGTTACCTGAGATAAAACATGCTAAAAAGTCAACACAAAGGTTGAGTGAAATTCATAGGTTTAAGTAATATAATTTGAATGCAAATGCGATATTTGGGTTACGTTGATATACACCCAGTATTGAAAACATATTTATTATTGCCATTAGCTCATGAATCCGAAGCCTTAGGGTATGGTGGATAGTATGCCCCTGCGGGGTAACTTTGCAACAATACTGCGTGATTCTAATGTGTGCAATGGTTAAATACGTAACTGCGGTACACCAACGGGGAGTCCATCCAAATAGACTCTATTCACATCATTCGACGCTTACTACGGAGAGTTAATTAACGGTTCATATTATGGGGACTTAAAGGCAAGGAGTTACTTAGCGCAATAAGTAAATTGAAAATAACATAACAGATATAATTGCATTCATGTTTATAGCATGTATCCCCCTCGCGGGTTTATAAAACATTTTGAACATAATGAAATGCTGAGGCTAGAACTCACTAACCAGTTTAGGGAAATTGATAGCAATGTATATGAAATGAATAGTAACGGAATTCGTCACGGGAAACCTGGGGTAATATTTATGTCAAGTTTTTAGTTTGAATGAATATGTGAAGATTTTACATGATGTCGGTTTTGATAATAAAATTTATCATTAAACACCGTTCGGACCATCATAATTAGAAGTCATTTCAGTAAACGTTTGAGGAGATAGGGCACTTTAACATCGTTAAACCCAACAACTCAGTTCAGAACGTAATACCAAGAGGAAACTCCTTTTAATATGAAACTCCCTAGTATTTGTGGTATGATATGAATCCGGGGACCTATTTTTAAAAGCACATCTATGATGAATGATATAATAGTTATAACATAAAGCAGTTTAAGCATTTTATTCATATCTGGAAATGGTTAAGCACGTCAAGCGTTAATTAAAGTTATGTCTTGTAATGTTTTGAATGTGTTTTTATACTTTTTCAAAATGTTACATTTTAGACCATTGAGTTTGAAAAGTGGCAGAATATACCCTTGGAGTTTGCACTTTTACGACTTTGGTCCCTTAAGTTTAAAAGATATACCAAGTAAACCTTGTACTTTAAAAAGTGACATAATAGACCCTTGTAGTTATAACTTTTGATAAATGACTCTTTTTGGCCTTTTTGTTATAAGTTTCTGAAAAGTTAAGGTTATTACCCACTTGCATGGATAATTTTAACAAAACATGTCCAAATTTCCCTGCAAGCTTATTTTAACATTTCAATAGACATTTATAAGTTATAATAAACTAAAATATGAAGATTTAACACAAAGCAAGTTTAAATTAATGATTCGTTAAGCTAGGAAGTAAAACGGGTCATATTAGGGTTTTAAAATGAAAACGCGCGGGTTTTAAGCTCAAATTCTTTCATGACTTATCAAAGCACTTATTCTAATGTTAGTTAAGCTTATTAGGATAGATTATAATAATAGTTTACAAGCTTAGCTTATAGATTAAGTAAAAACATGAAATTAGGGTTTCGGGTGTACGGTTTTGGATCAAAAAGGTATAGCACATAGGTTTTTGAGTTTAAAGCTTTATATTATAATTTTAGCATGATCATATGAACATTATAAAGGTATTAATACAGAATATAATCTTAGAGAACCTGGTCTTGAGCTTATAGCTTAGAAACGGGTCGGAATCAGGACTTTTAGCTTCGTACGCCTAGAATAACGACTCCCGGGCTTCATTTCTTGGTTTCTTTTGCTTCCTTTCTATACTTGAGCCTTCTTAAGACCACTTAGGATCTATTAGAGCAAAGGATTGCTTCTATGTAAGGGTTATAGAGGAGGAAGTGGAGGATGAAGAAAAATGAATGGTTTAGGTTGCTATTTATAGGTAAAATGACCCTTAAGCTTCAAGGAACTTGTATGATCTAGTTAGGACACATAAGAGACCTAGAGGATGATGAGGAGGGGCTAGTAGGTGTGTTGGTTAAGATAGAAACTAGCTTGGATGAGGTGTTTTGGTCTTGGTGATGCCGTAGGTACAAAAGAAGAAACAAGAGCACATGTGATCAATTTTATATAATAAATGAAGTAGATATTTGTTTGAGGTGCTTGTAAGCAGCTTAGGGATGAATTAGCATGGTTATAAAGGTGCTTGATTGCAAGAAAAACTTTCAAATTGGGTCAAAATGCAAAGGTTTTGATTTCGGGTTCATTAGGGCTCAAATAGGGTTTTCAAGCTTGAATTTCGTGTATACTTGATTAGGAATGATAGGTTACTGATCCTAAGACTTATATTAAGGATTATAATCAAAAGTGGATAGGTGGTTTGGGTTAAAATGGGTAGAAAATGAGTAAACGGGTCAAAAGTTACAATTAGGGCATAATTAGGGTTTTCTAGTTTTATTTCTTGTACATTGTTGTTAATATTGTGAAATGATGATGGAAAGTGATTGGGAATGTTGTAATTTATGTTACTACAACTTATTTAGGTATTGGTTTAGGTTTACAATGGATAAAAACGAAGAAACGAGTCATGGTTTAGAAACTAGCTTGGTTTTAGGGTTTAGGGTTTTGAATTAGGGTTTTTGAATGTAGAAATAGATATAAAAGCTTATGAATAGAATAATTAGGGTTTACACATTGTATATTGAGTGTAGTAGCTTGCACACAAGTGATGGTGAAGAAATTAGAATGAAAACGGAGGTAAAACGGCTATTTTGGAGATCATGCTTAATGACTTGTACATTGAGCTTTTAGAGACTTGTACTTTGACTTGAAGAGATTTTATATTTCAATGATGATGTATATGCTTGTACATATGTTTAGTAGCTTGTGCATTCACTTTAGATGTTAATCCTTCATGGAATTAGGGTTTAGAGGCATCCGATAACGGTTTAAAGCCCGTTTTGATATAACGTTGTGAATGGTACATTATAGGAATAATGTACTTTGTAAAAATGATTTTATGATATTGAATTGATATATTATGATGATTGCTTGACATATATGAAGATAGGATTGCCATAGATAGGTTGCCTGAGCCCGTTAACTTTAATTATGCAAGAAATGTTGTACATCGAGATATTGGCAAAGCAAGTAATGTAATAAAGCGAAAAATTTCCCTGAAAAAGGTGAGTTCATATATAATTGATAGATTGTACATCATCTAACTTAATAGATGGATATTTACATTTATGAAAATTACGGGTTGTTATAGTCCCCCATCCTTATAGAAATCTCGTCCTGAGATTTAATTGAATTTTGAAGCGATGATTGAAAATAGATGAGGATATTTGGCACGAATTTCGTCTTCACTTTGACTATAGGAATACGACTTCGCTTTAATTGCTTGATTTCACGATCCATTACTTCCACTAGTTCTTCTACAAAGTTGAGTTTGTCGTCGAGTTGAAGTTCTTTCATTGGAATAATAAGAGATTCATCGGATAAGCACTTCTTGAGATTAGAAACGTGGAAAGTATTATGGATACTACTAAGCTCTTCAGGAAGCTCTAGTTTGTACGTTACTGGGCTAATTCGTTCAAGAATTTTAAATGGTCCAATGTATCGGGGATTAAGCTTTCCTCGTTTTCCAAATCGAAAGATACCCTTACGGGGTGATACTTTTAACATAACACGATCGCTGACTTGAAATTCTAAAGGCTTTCTTCTTACATTGGCGTAACTTCTTTGTCGATCTCTTGCAGCTTGCAAGTGTTGACGAATTTATACGATCTTTTCAGTGGTTTCTTGAATTATTTATGGTCCCGTAAGTTGAGAATCTATAACTTCGGCCCAGCAAACAGGTGATCTACACTTCGACCATAAATGCTTTGAACTGGTGCTACCATTGATACTGGGCATGATAACATGTTATTGTAGAAAATTATACCATGGTAAGTGTTTATCCCATCCTTTCCCGAAATCTATAACACAAGCTCGTAGCGCATGTCTTCGAGTGTTTGGATGGTTCTTTCACTTTGTCCATCGGTTTCAGGATGATATGTTGTACTCATGTCTAGTTGAGTACCCAAAGCATTTTGCAATGATTGCCAGAATCTGGATGTGAAATGACTGTCACGATCCGAGATGATAGAGATTGGTACGCCATGTCGAGAGACTATTTCTTTGATGTATAACCTTGTAAGAGTTTCCATACTATCAGTCGCTCGAATGGAATGAATGTGCTGATTTAGTAAGGCGATCGACAATGACCCAGATGGTATCATGTCTGGTGAGGTTTTTTGGGTAGCTTTGTAACGAAATCCATTGTTATCCTCTCCCATTTCCACATAGGAATTTCTGGTTGTACCAATAAGCCGGATGGCTTTTGACATTCTGCTTTAACTCTAGAACATGTCAAACACTTGCTAACATATTCTACGATGATTGCCTTCATGTTAGGCCACCAATAGAGTTTCTTTAAATCATGGTACATCTTATCAGAACCCGGGTGAATAGAATATTTTGATTTATGAGACTCATGCATGATTAAGTCTCTCGAACGCCAAAATGGTAACAGCTTTTTTATGAGTTTTTGAGTACACGGAGTTCAATCGGACTATTTCAAATGATTTGTCCATTCCTCGTAGGTTCTCATTTTTGACATTTCCTTCTTTGAGGGCTTCATTTTGGGCTTCGAGAATTTGAGATGGTAATTTTGGATGAACGGTTAAGATTAATGCTCGAACTCGGAGAGGTTTGATTCGTTTCTTTCGGCTTAAGGCATCTGCTACAACATTTGCCTTTCGGGGATGATAACATAAAATTTACAATCATAATCTGCGATAATTTAACCATGGCGTTGACTCATATTCAATTCTTTTTGACGAAGAATATGTTGAAGGCTCTTGTGATCAGTGAAAACTGTACCACTTTGTACCGTATAGATAGTGTCTCCAGATTTTAAGAGCGAATATTACTGGCTCCTAATTCAAGATCATGAGTGGTATAGTTTTCTTCGTGAGGTTTGAGTTGTCGAGACGCATATGCAATGACTTTTTCCCTTTGCATTAATACAACTCCTAACCCTTGAAGAGATGCATCACAATAACGATAAAATCATCGTTTCCTTCTGGTAATGCTAAGATTGGTGCTTCACAGAGTTTTTGTT
Organism: Tanacetum coccineum; assembly: GCA_026074375.1. Taxonomy (NCBI): domain Eukaryota; kingdom Viridiplantae; phylum Streptophyta; class Magnoliopsida; order Asterales; family Asteraceae; genus Tanacetum; species Tanacetum coccineum. The sequence continues at coordinate 16,123 of BQNB010071151.1, read as the reverse complement.
TAGGAGTTGAAAAGCTTGATTCTTGTTCTTCGCCCCAGATATAACTCTTGTTTTTCTGGGTTTAATTTAGTCATAGCTTTTGCCAATCTTTGAAACCTTCGAATAAATATTCGGTAATAGCCGGTGATTCCTAAGAATTGACGCACTTCTATGGGTGTAGTGGGAGATGTCCAATTCTTAACAGCTTTGATCTTGGCAGGGTCAACATGAAGTCCTTGACTATCAATGAGATGACCAAGAAATTGCACGATATGAATCCAGAAATCACATTTAGAGAACTTGGCATACAACTTCTCTTTTCGGAGTAATTCTAAGATAATTTTGAGATGATTAGCATGTTCTTCTTCGTTACGAGAATAGATAAGAATATCATCGATAAACATATTTACGAATTTTATACCAGGATATGGTATACATTCACGATTCATTGAGATTCATGAATACAGATGTGCGTTTGTTAAACCAAATGGCGATGACTTGAAATTCATAGTGTCCAGTATCTTGTTATGAAGAGAGTTCTTAGGAATATCTTCTTCCCTTACTCTTAGTTGATGATAACCTGATCTTAAGTCGATTTTTGAATAAACGCTTGAACCTTGAAGTTGATCGAATAAGTCATCGATCCTTGGTAATGGATAACGATTCTTTATGGTAAGTTTATTCAACTCTCGGTAATCGATACACATTCTGAAAGATCCGTCCTTCTTTTTAAACAAATAAGACAGGAGCTCCCCAAGGCGATGTACTTGGTTGAATGAAACCTCGGTCGGTTAGTTCTTGAAGTTGGTTAGATAACTCCTGCATTTCTGAGGAGGCCAATCTATAAGGTGTTCGAGCTACAGGTGCTGCTCCGGGGATTAAGTCGATTTGGAATTCTACTTGGCGAACGGGAGGGAGACCAGGTAGATCTTCAGGAAAAACATCTGGAAATTCTTTAACTACGGGAATGTCTTCTAGTTTCTTCTCGTCTGATTTCTTCTCCATTACTTGAATCATGAAAACTTGACAACCTCGGGATATATACCTTTCGGTTTTTATACAGGATATGAGATTTAGTCGAGTTTTACTTCGATCACCTCGAATGATTAGAGTTTCACCGTTGATAGGAATGTGAACGACTTTTTCATCACAGAGAATTTTGGCATGATACTTGGATAACCAGTCCATACCAATGACAACGTCGAAACTACCAAGCTTAATTGGCATGAGATCGATTTCGAAAGGTTGATTTAGCAGGGTTAAAGTGCAGCCTTTAATAACAGTGTTTGTGCTTACTAAGTTTTCGTCAGCCATTTCGATATCATAAAAGGTATCTATTGTAATAGACGGAATATTTAGCTTAGAGGCAAGCGATATGGATATAAAGCTTCTATCAGCTCCGGAATCAAACAATACTTTGACTAAATGCTGATTTAATAGAAACATACCCGTAACTATGTTCGGGTCTTGTTGAGCATTCCTATCTTTCAGCATGTAGGCTCTTCCTTGGGCATTGATGTTGGTCTTGCGGCACTGATTTGTATAATGCCCTTTTTCTCCACAGGCATGACATACAACTGTCACTGGTAGTTGATTACTTCCAGTGGCTGGCTTCTTGTTTCGGCAGTTCTTACTCAAATGACCCACCTTGTTGCAAATATTACATTTGCCAGTACAAGGTCCAGTATGATGGAAATTGCATCTCTTGCACAAAGGGAGATCTCCGGCATACCTACCATTTTCTGATGGAGTAACAGCATAGGCTCTACCAGTTTCTTGCCTTTGGTTTTGTTGTTGACGATTGTTGTAGCGATTGTTGGTGTTGCGGTAGTTGTTGTTGCTGCGGGAGCTGTTGTTGAAAGTTCTTTTGTCGTCAAACTTTCTTTTGTTGTCACTCGATACTTGCATTGGAGCATGCTTAGTTACTTGATCCATTAGCCTTTGGGCTATGTTGATGGCTTCCTCTAAAGTTTGAGGTTTAGAGGCAGTAACATTTCCTTTAATGCTTCGAGGTAGTCCCCCGATGAAAGCTTCCAAGAGTTTAATTTGCTTTATAAAAAGAAGATCTCAATGAACTTCTATGAAATGATTTCACGGGATTCAGCCAATTGTATTGATCGTGGAATACCATTGATAAATAGGAATATCATTGATAATAGATAACTAAATATATTAAATAACTAATTTTTCTTATATTTATCTATTTTAGATTTAGAATGTTAAAAGGAATATTTCTTTTGTTTTACTCTTTATCGTATTTGATTGACCCTAATTTAACAATCCAAGAAAATAACGTTTTCGCGGGCGAATATTTACTCTTTCAATTTCTATTTTAGTTCTATCATTAGTTCATAACTTTTCGAAATAGATTAATTGGTTTCTGGTCGGTTCCACCATCCCGATCAATGAATCATTCGAATTCATTTTCACTAGAATCTTTTGAGTTCACAGGTTCCATCGTTCCCATCCTTTTTTACTTAATGGTTAGGTTTGAATTCTACAATGGAGCTATTAGTTCTTGAGTCAATATTCTTGGTCTTTATTGGCTCGAGGCTCTTTATTTTTTGTTCGATGAGCAGATCATTTTAATGATGAATCCTTATTGATGCTTTATTACACAGATTTTTTATGAGATGACTCATAGACCTTACATATTGGAATTTTATATCATCAATATTCTTTTTCTTTCTTTCTTTCATCCTTCCATTTATCCATACCCTTTCTTTTTTATATCTATTGAATTGGTTATTACTTCGATAGTTATTTGTTTATACTATGGGGCTGGTTACTAACCCTCAAAAAACCAACGAGTCACACACTAAGCATAGCAATTTTATCAAAAGATTAATTTAATTTTTATTAAACACTATAGAATTATAATTGTTTGTTCATTTTTTTATTGAAGAGAAAATAAAAATAAGAAATGAATTTCTCTTTTTGTACCATCGCCGGATAGAATGCAAAAGGAAATAAACGTTTATTTTATTATTCCCCGTCAATAAATATCCAAATTTTGATGCCTAATACCCTATAGATTGTTCGAACTGTATAGGAAAATAATCAATTTTATCTAGAATGGTTTATAGTGGAACCCTACCCTCTTTGATCCATTCAACACGCGCAATTTCTTTTCCGTCAATACGTCCTGCAATTTGCACTTGAATTCCTTTTGTATCTGCTTGTTCAGTTAATTCTATAGCCTTTTTCATTGCTTTGCGAAAAGAAACTCTATTTTTTAATTGGCCGACTATAAATTCTGCAAGAATATTAGGGTTTCCGTAAGGCTTTTCAATTCGTGTGATAGCAATGTTAAGTTTTCTATATACAGAATTAAATTCTTTTTGTAAATTCATCTGTAATTCTTCGATTCCTCGGGGTCGACATTCAATTAATATTTTTGGAAATCCCATATAGATTATGTGCCTATTGTGTCTGCTTAACCTTTCATAAGCGGAGACAGAATAAAGCGCCCTGTCTGCTGCTGATTCAACATACTTCCACTGGAGTGTCCGAGTAGATACTGTTATTTTCTCTCGAACCATAATAATATTATTTTATTCGATCAGATCATTGAATCATTTCTTTCTATTGTTTCTCTTGCTATTGAAATATCTTCCATTTTTTTTCTATACACGTCTTTTTTCGGGGGTCTACAACCATTATGTGGCATAGGAGTTACATCCCGTACGAAAGTTAATAGTATACCACTTCTGCGAATAGCTCGTAATGATGCATCTATTCCGAGACCGAGACCTTTAATCATGACTTCTGCTCATTGCATACCTTGATCTACTACTGCACGAATAGCATTTGCCGATGCGGTTTGAGAAGCAAATGGCGTCCCTCTTCTTGAACCTCGGAAGCCACAAGTACCGGCAGAGGACCAAGAAACTGTAACACCCCCATTTTTACATATAGTAGAGGAAGCTAATCTGGGGTATTACTTCAAGGTACAACAGTCATAATCATAGAAAACGAATCAAAAAGAGTCATTTTTTTGAAAATAAGTTATCATTCATTATTTCTTCAGAGTTTTTACAAACGAGAGGTTCCCAAAATCTATACAATAAAGTTTGAATGATAACGGTGTTTCCATCTTCATGTCCTCGCCACTCTGTACCATTAGTTACCTGAGATAAAACATGCTAAAAAGTCAACACAAAGGTTGAGTGAATCCATAGGTTTAAGTAATATAATTTGAATGCAAATGCAATATTCGGGTTACATTGATATACACCCGGTAATGAAAACATATTTATTATTACTGTCATTAGCTCATGAATCCGAAGCCTTAGGGTATGGTGATACGTTATAGCCCCTGCGGGTACCTTTGCCAAAATACCCGCGTGATTTCTAATGATGTGCAATTGGTTACACGTAACTGGGTACACCAACGGGGAGTCCAGCCCAAATAGATCTATTCACATCATTCGCGCTTACTACGGAGAGTAATTAACGGTTCATGATTATGGGGACTTAAAGGCAAAGCAGTTACTTAGGCAATAGTAAATTGAAATAGCATACAGAAATAATTGCATTCATGTTTATAGCATGTATCCCCCTCGCGGGTTTATAAAAAGATTGAAATGCGAGGCTATGAACTCACCTGAACAGTTATAGGGAAATTGATAGCAATGTATATGAAATGAATAGTAACGGCTTCGTCACGGGCAACCTGGGGTAATATATGTCAAGTCTTAGTTTGATTGAATATGTAAGATTTTACATTGAAGTTGAGATGTAATCATCTCCCTGAATGAAACAAAGTCTTCAATGCTTTCCCATGACTTAAGATAAGAATTAGAATCCTTGAACATGTCACCACACATAAATAAGCTGCAAATCAATAAACCTGTAGTCTTCTTCCCCTTTTTGTAATCATCCAATAGGGGTCTTCTATAGAAATGCAACTTGGATCATAACAACTACAAATCATATACCACACTACCAATCCAGCCTTCCAATACTCAAATTACCCTCCATAAAGCTCAATACAAATAATGAACTCAAGTAGTAGAAATTTAAACTGGCAGTAGTAATAAATGACTAGCAGTAGTAACGAAACACTTCACTTCAAGTGGTGCATGTAGATGGTTAAACATGTTAACAATAAGCTTCCCCTGAAACCCATATGTTTACCATCTCTTGAATCTCGAACTCTGTAGGCTCTATGTAGTGATCACTGATGAAGAAAACCGAGTATAACGAATTTGATGAAGAAGTTGAATCTCCCAAACTTGTGTATTATGTCTTGCACTATCCACGTGACGTCGAACTTATAAATAAATATGTGAAATAAAAGTAAACCGCAACCTCTTGACAAAATCCTCATCTTCTATGAGACATATACTAAGTGATAGCAAATGTAAGCATTGAGCACCTATTAGAAAAATCACACACCTTTGCTAGATTTTGACAAGTCTTCGTCACACCATTGTAAGCACAAACAAGTTATCTTTAAAGGCAATGTCCTGCTACAAACACGACTTTAAGATATGATAAGAACACGCATCTGTGAAACTCAACTACAACATCAAATAAGCAATAATCAATTGTCTTCGTAATCACATCTTCAAATAATCTCCAAAAAGATGCCATAAGATGAGAGATCTATTATAATACAACTATTGAGTGTTGTGAATATACTTTGCCATCCGAATAAATCTATCCAAAAACCAAAAACCGTGTATTACCCGATATCGTTACAAAGGCAAGCAGGTCATACTAGCTATGTTGGTTTACACTCGGTACTAATTGCTTTGCAAGCGGTATTATCAAAACAAAGCACTTGCGACACATTTTCTATCCCTAACTGTTCACTTTGTTAATGTTCCGTCTAGAGCTTGTTACAAAACTGCCACCAAATCAATTTCTCCTTTTTCCCATCGCAAATAGTGACACTTTATCTGTCGCTGAGTCATCGCTATTCTGTCTCTAACCTCATGTCTCCTTCCTCCCATACCTTTTAGTGACACATAATCTGTTATATATGCAGTATTAACCATGTATAGAAGCAGTATTAATTCTTACCCAAACAGTACTAAGTAAACAACAAGCAGTACTAATAATACCACTTAGTAACATTTCATTTATCCATCCAGCAACACTAACCACATATAAAAGCAGCATCAAAAAAAAATTTAAAACCCACGAATAGATAGTACCTTTTTGTTGAACGTTATGATATTCATGAAATTAACAATTTATATTAGAAATCGGATATCTATCCATTGTCCATACACCTACTAAAGCCCAAACAAGTGAAGGCCCATCTTTTATTTGCAACCCACTGATAGTAAGCCCACGTATTGTTCATCACAGCAGTACTAACAAAAAGGCAGCAGTATTAACCATCAAACTAACAGTATTAAAATTTTCTATGAGCTCTTTCCTCCCATGGCCTTTTTGTGACACTTTTAGTAACAAGAAAGTGTCATTAAATCCCTTTTTAAGCATAGCACCATGCGACATCCATTGTTACCTTTACATAAGCGAATCCAAAACCCTAAAAGCTTAGGGTTTGAACTTCCTGTTCACGCCATACATCTAAGACCATAAACACAACTTTTGTATCAATTTTCTCTTGATATAAAACATCAATGCGAGTACAAATTCTCTTCAAGCCCAAACATCATCATGAACAGAATAGCCACATCATGAATTAAGGTTTTTATTCTTTTCCATAAACACGACCATCAACATCAAAATCACAATCGAAACACATGATGATCAGTTGAAGAGAAAATTGATCTTTAGGGTTTTTGAGATCGTTTAGGGTTTGTAAGATTGTTTAATAATCGAGTATAACAGCAGAATTTAAGCATTAATCTATGAACGTACAAGAAACCCATACAACGATCTTTAATACCAACGAAACCCAACAAGATCAGAACGCATGAAAACCATTGCTTCTTTTTTACCGAATTAGGGTTATAAACCCTAGTTTCACCGATTTAAATGAATTACCGAAAAAGAAACAAAATCGTACATTCTTTTTCTTCACAAATTTGATACATAAACCTTGTACAATCCTAGATATCAAGAGCAACCTGCTCTGATACCAATTGATAAGATCGATCTAACACTACCAGTACTAACTATGATAATCCTTCTACCAGTACTAACTATGTAACTAGCAGAACTAACTATAATACAATAACAGAATTAAGTCTGTTATACAAAATTCCTAACAATCCTCCCCTAAACTTAAACTTCACTTATTAACTTCAAGTTTCTTCAATTGTCTTCAGTTTGGGCTTTTGATAATTTGTATCCAAACATTTCTTTAAGTCCTTAGCTTCTCTTGAATAATGATCTGTTTGTCTTTTAGTCTTTGTCTTCTCTTCATCACAGCTACACAACAACATCCAACTAAGTTGGCTTTGTAGTTTTTGGTAAACTACCAGCCATCAACGGATTTGATATGTCTTTACCATGAGCCGTTTGCTATGGACTAGTCAATGCTTCATTGCAATAACATGGTGCATTGATAACCTTATAGTTTTTAGCAAACTATCATCTATCAACGGATTTGAGATCTCTTTACCAGTAGTTGTTTGCTTTGGAGTAGCCAACTCTTTATTTTAAAAACACGGTGAGTTGATTACCATACAGTTTTTGGTAAACTGTTAACCATCAACGGATTTGAGAAGTCTTTACCAAAGATGTTTGCTTTGAACTAGCCAATTCTTGATGTCTGTTAGACATGGTGAACTGATGACCATTTATTGTGTGGTTGCTAAACCAACACCTAAACAATCTTGAAATTTTAGAGGCTTTCATCTTACATTGGTGTAACTTCTTTGTCGATTTCTTGCAGCTTGCAAGTGTTGACGAATTTGCATTATCTTTTCAGTGGTTTCTTGAATTATTTATGGTTCCGAGATTTAGCTGAATGCCAGAGTGATGTTAAGAAATGATTATGAATTTTAAAAGAGATGCAAATCATGTTGGATATAAATTTTGGAAATGAACAGATGGTGACTAGAGATTTAATCGTATGAAGGTAATGATGATAGTAAAGAAGAAGAATTTATTTGTACAAACGGATTTGAAGAAACTTGTTTGTACGAATGCCATACTTATGCTCATTCATTTATAATTTGTCATTTACAAACAGAGGCGTCCCAATCCTTGTAATGAGAATTTATAAATTCATAGTTCGGAGGTTTATAATTCCTTATTCAAATGAAAAAGTGTCCTAATTCATTTCAATAAGATGATTATAAATCATCCTATTTAAGCATAAAACATGATATCAAAATGGTATTTAGGTAGAAAATAAAACTATGAGAAGGATAATGAGATATTAAATCATACGATACCAATCCAAAAATCACACTTGGAGAATTTGTCATACAATTCCTCCCTTCTGAGTAATTATTCTTAGATGTTTTGCGTGTTCTTCTTTGTTATAAGAGTAGATAAGAATATCATCGATGAGCACTATTATGAATTTGTCTAAGTATGGTTTACACACTTGATTCATGAGATCTATGAATATGGTAGGTGTGTCAATTAAACCAAATTACTTGAATTTTATAGTGTCCGTATCTCGTTTTGAAAGCAGTCGTAGGAATATCTTCATTCCTTACTCTTAATTTATGATAGTCTGATCTTAAGTCGATTTTTGAGTAAACGCTTAAACCTTGAAGTTGATCGAATAAGTCATTAATTCTGGTGATAGGTAACTTATTCAACTCTCGGTTATTGATAATTATTTGAAGGTAAGAATAAAATCGGATTATCCTTGAAATATACCTTTCGGTTTTTATATAGGATATAAGATTTAGTCGGGTTTTGTTTTGGTCACTTCGAGTGATCAAAGTTTTACCGTTGATAGAAATGTGGATGACTTTCTTGTCGCAGAAAATGTTGGTATGATACTTGGATAATTAATCCATACCAATGATGATGCTGAAATAAGATTAATTTTGAAAGGTAGGTTTTACAAAGTCAGAAGGCGACCCTAGATAATGGTACTATGAAATAGTAAGGTATAAAACAGAATTGTGTTATATCGTGAACAACTTGCCTTTATACTTTACATAGTCAAGATTTGACAAGTGTTTTTATTTATACCACACACCCTGTGGTTAGGTTCTAACATAGCTATAACTAGGGCTCTATCTATAATTCGAGAGTCCTTTGTTTTTGCAGTTCCTGGTTTGATGACTAATCTTGTTGCAAATTTGACACTTGACAGTGCAAGGTCCTATGTGATGTAGGGTGCATCTTGTACACAAGGGATGGTTTCCTTGATATCCATTGTTGGCAGTATAAGCTCTGAAGGTTTCTTGTCTCTTATTCTGCTGTTGGTGGTGATTATTGCTTTGGTTGTGATTGTTGAAGTTGTTGTTGTTGTTGTGGACATTGGGGTATTATTGTTTCGGTGGTGTTTCCTTTCATTGTCAAACTTTTGTTATGGTTGTTGGTTTTCTTGTACAGAATTGTGTTTTCCTTACATGCTATATTAACTTCTGGGTCATGTAATAGCTTCTTCCATTAGTCTTGATCTCATTTGAGGGACAATACTTCTCTATCAAGAGTCTTTTAAATTCAGACCAGGTGATCTTATAGGCTTCTTCTATTCCAATATACTGGGTAAATGAATTCCACCAGAACAAAGCTTCCTTAGTAAGGGTACTAACAACAAATCTTACTTTGTTCTCCTCAGCACATTTGCTATGAGAAAATATTGATTCAGTCCGTTTAAACCAGCGAATGAGACCAACGGCTTCGTCCGTACCATTGAAGTAGAAGAGTTGGTAACTTGTAAACTTCTCGTAATCACATTTCCTTGCTACCGAAGGTTTTTCTTGTTCAAGAGTTGGGATTGTTTGTAATTGCCATCATTTGCAGCTTGTGCTTTCAGAATTACGACAATACTATGAGCAACTAGTACCTCGATGTACATGAGTCAGGGTCTGGTGCTTCATATGATGACATCTATTGGGAGGTCTATTCCTGCAACAAAGAGAAAACTTGTAATAAGAATCCAGATAATTGATAGTCATATCACAAGTCATTGTATAAAAATTAAAATTTTCATACTTAGTGATATTGAATATCATTGTGTGAGTTCAAAACAAGAAATAGACATATTCCTTGATATACATTGTAGGATATAACAGGAAGTTTTAAGATTTTCAGATATGAACGTTCAAACAAGCATTAGATTCCTCGGGATTATTTCACCTCCCAGTGGTCGTAGTATGATTTATAATGAGTTATCTAACTCTGCATAGATAAACTCGTTGAAGGGGAATAACCCGAGGTGGTGCCTAGTTTCATTGATGCTGAAGACGGAGATAAAAGAAATGACAAAATGAACTGAAACGGTAAGGTAAATGGAATTTCAACTTTATTTATAGATAACTTGTCTTACATAACCTAAGATCTGACAGGTGTTGCTACTTATACTACGTTTCCTTAGATAAAAGTGATAAAGATAAGGTTTCGATCTAGTAGTCTTGAAGTTCATGAAGTGTGTTCCATAAGATTCTTCATATATAGCTGATGGCGATCTTGGATATCCTCAAGGGTTATTTCTAAATCAGAAATCCTAAAGCGAACAAAAGAAATCTTGTCTCTTTGTCCCATATGCTTCTTCTGTAGCGGGCTTCCTTAAGTTTCTGTATTCACTTTATCGAAATACCTTGCATGAGTATCCAATCAAATACGAAATCTTCTTTCATTTTTCTCAATACAGTAAAAGAAGTTCTTCTAAGTAATTCAGAATGCTTTCAGTTTGTTTCTCATGGTGTTCTGCATGCATCTTAATAGAGGTTTTCCCTAATTCATATATCTAAGGTGAGATAGGAGTATAAGTTGAGACTGATGGTGATGCTAGGATACAGGCTTGCTTCCGAGATGAATTAAATAACGTAGTTAAAGAAGAAGATGGGGAATGAATTTGCTTCTTAGGTGGTAATAATTCTTTAGGAACAAGAAATATCGAGGATTAAACAGTAGTGAAGGTGGTAATATCGGAGATAGAGTTAAAATAGCTGGTGGAGTAATAGGATCTGGTGGTGGAATAAGTGATTCTTTAGCATAAAATGCCTTGTACGTTCTTCAAATACGGGATTATTAAGAAAAGTGAAATGTTGTAGTGATCATACATCTCCTAGAATCTTCTGAAAGTTAAAAGAAGTGCTACCTGATGTAGCAGACAACAGCTGAAGTATAGTTATGATGTTCATAGTGGAAAAACATTTTCCATATCGAACCAATGAAGTGATTAGTGAAACAGAGACAAGACATGACTGTAACCAAGCCAGTATAATATAAGTTATTTATATAATATATAAATATAGTTACGTATCTTTCAAACCATCCAGAAGATAAAGCGGCACAGAGGACTTTATTGGATGTAAAAAGAAAAGTAGTTATAGTTAAAGGTTTCAACCTTGTTTCTCTATAGTGGCTCTTGATACCAAATCTGTAACACCCCCATTTTTACATATAGCAGCGGAAGCTAATCTGGGGTATTACTTCAAGGTACAACAGTCATAATCATAGAAAACGAATCAAAAAGAGTCGTTTTTGAAAATAAGTTATCATTCATTATTTCTTCAGAGTTTTTACAAACGAGAGGTTCCCAAAATCTATACAATAAAGTTTGAATGATAACGGTTTTTCCATCTTCATGTCCTCGCCACTCCGTGCCATTAGTTACCTGAGATAAAACATGCTAAAAAGTCAACACAAAGGTTGAGTGAAATCCATAGGTTTAAGTAATATAATTTGAATGCAAATGCGATATTCGGGTTACGTTGATATACACCCGGTATTGAAAACATATTTATTATTGCCATTAGCTCATGAATCCGAAGCCTTAGGGTATGGTGATACGTTATAGCCCCTGCGGGTACCTTTGCCAAAATACCCGCGTGATTTCTAATGATGTGCAATTGGTTACACGTAACTGGGTACACCAACGGGGAGTCCAGCCCAAATAGATCTATTCACATCATTCGCGCTTACTACGGAGAGTAATTAACGGTTCATGATTATGGGGACTTAAAGGCAAAGCAGTTACTTAGGCAATAGTAAATTGAAATAGCATACAGAAATAATTGCATTCATGTTTATAGCATGTATCCCCCTCGCGGGTTTATAAAAAGATTGAAATGCGAGGCTATGAACTCACCTGAACAGTTATAGGGAAATTGATAGCAATGTATATGAAATGAATAGTAACGGCTTCGTCACAGGCAACCTGTGAATATATGTTAAGTCTTAGTTTGATTGAATATGTAATTTTTGAATATTGATGTTGATTTTGATATAAAGATTATCATAACACCGTTCGGGCCATCATAATTCAGAAGTCATTCAGTAAACGTTTGAGGAGCTAGGGCACTTTAAATCGTAAACCCAACAACTCAGTCAGAACGTAATACCAAGATGAAACTCCTTAATATGAAGCTCCCTAGTATTGTGGTATGATATGAATCCGGGACATGATTTTTGAAAGCACATCGATGATGAATGATATAATAGTTATAACATAAGCAGTTTTAAGCATTTTATTCAATATCTGGAAATGTTAAGCACGTCAAGCGTTAATTAAAGTTATGTCTTGTAATGTTTTGAATGTGTTTTTATACTTTTTCAAAATGTTACATTTTAGACCCTTGAGTTTGAAAAGTGGCAGAATATACCCTTGGAGTTTGCACTTTTACGACTTTGGTCCCTCAAGTTTAAAAGATATACCAAGTAAACCTTGTACTTTAAAAAGTGACATAATAGACCCTTGTAGTTATAACTTTGATAAAATGACACTTTTAGTCCTTTTAGTTATAAGTTTCTGAAAGTTACGATATATACCCCTTGCATGGATAATTTTTACAAAACATGTCCAAATTGCCATGCAAGCTTATTTTAACATTTCAATAGACATTTATAAGTTATAATAAACTAAAATATGAAGATTTAACACAACGCAAGTTTAAATTAACGATTCGTTAAGCTAGGAAGCAAAACGGGTCATATTAGGGTTTTAAAATGAAAACGCGCGGGTTTTAAGCTCAAATTCATTCATGACTTATCAAAGCACTTATTTTAATGTTAGTTAAGCTTATTGGGATAGATTATAACAATAGTTTACAAGCTTAGCTTATAGATTAAGCAAAAACATGAAATTAGGGTTTCGGGTGTACGGTTTTGGATCAAAAAGGTATAACACATAGGTTTTTGAGTTCAAAGCTTTATATTACTCCCTTCGTCCCAAAATTATAGTCCATGTTTCCTTTTTGGAATGTCCCAATTTAATTGTCCACTACTAAAAATGGATAGGGAAGTTTGATCAAGTTTACCATATTACCCTTACTTGAAATTATAATTACAAACTTTAAAGAAAACTTTAATTAATTAGCTAAGGGTAAAACTGTCATTCTGCTAAAAAGTAAGAAAGAGAAAGCTATAATAAATGCATTTTTATTAAACTGTGTGTTTTTTGTCGGGGGACAATAATTTTGGGACGGAGGGAGTATGATTTTAGCATGATCATATGAACATTATAAGGGTATGAATATAGAATATAAGCTTAGAGAACCTGGTCTTGAGCTTATAGCTTAGAAATGGGTCGGAATCGGGACTTTTGGCTTCGTACGCCTAGAATAACGACTCCCGGGCTTCGTTTCTTGGTATCTTTTGCTTCCTTTCTGTACTTGAGCCAGCCTTCTTATATACCTCTTATATGGATCTATTAAGCAAAGATTGCTTCTATGAAAGGGTATAAGTAGGAAGTGGGGGGATGAGTTCAAATGAAAGTTAATGCATCTATTTATAGATTGAAATGATCTTGGAGGTCCAGGATGCTTATGGATCTGATATAGGAACAATTATACGTGGCTAGAAGGTGACTAGAAGAGGCTAGAGAATGAAGTTGGTATAAGCTAGAAACTACTTATTATGGTGTTGTCAGTGTTCCTGTATTCCGCTGCAAAGAAGAAAGAAAAAGGGGAGATTGTGGCTCATTATCAAGAACCAAAGAAATGAGAGTAGATATTTGAGATAGGGTCCTAGAAAGCAACTTGCACTTCAAGTTCTAAGTGCATCATCAAGGTGCTGAAAGCAAGAAAGAACTATTCAAAATGTCCAAAATGCAAGGTTATAGAGTTCGGTGTACATTAGGGCTTAATTAGGGTTTTCAAGCTTGAATTTTCCGTGTACATTTGATATAGGAATGATAGATTACTGATCCTAAACTTATATTAAGGATTATAATCATAAATGAAAGGTGGTTTGGGTTAAATGGGTAGAAGATGTGAGTAAAGCGGGTCAAAAGTACCAATATAGGTCACAGATTTAAGTTTTTCTAGAATTATTTCTAGAACATTGTTGTATAATATGGTAAATAAAGATGGAATGTGATTGTTAATGTTTGTAATTATAAATTATTATAAACTAATTGTGAGTTGGATTTAGGGTTTACAATGGATAAAATCAAGAAAAACTGGTCGAAGTATTTTAAAACTAATCTTGATTTTAGGATTAGGGTTATTTAATATAGGGTTTATGAGTGTTAAAAAAGATTTAAAGAAATTATATCTGAAAGATAATTAGGTTTACACATTGGTATATTTGAGTGTATTAGCTTTACACCAGTGGTGGAGAAGTAAAAAGAATGAAAACGTATGGATAAAACCAGCTATTTTGGAGACATAACCTTAATGACTTGGTAAATCTGAGCTTTTAAGGACATGTACTTTGATTTGAAGAGTTTTATAATTTCTAAAGAATATGTAATATATACTTTACATATAGCTTTAGTAGCTTGTGCATTTACTTAGATGTTTAAACCTTCATGGAATTAGGGGGTTTAAAGGTCATGCATAAGCGGATTAAAAAGCCCGTTTTGATAAACTTGTCATGGTACATTATAATGAAAAATGTTACTATAGTAAAAAATAAAATAATGATATTGAATTTGATAAATAAAGTATGATGTGTTTGACATATATGACAGATAGTATTGCCATAATTGTAGTGTTCATGCAAATAATTGTGCTAGTGAAGATGTTTAACCCGTAACATCTAAAATCAGACATAGTATACGTTTGTTAGTTCGGTTCATCAAAACTAGTGAGCGCTACTCACCCGAACGAGGATGTCAATCCTAAATAGATCTATTTATAACATTTACACTTACAAAAAGTAATTAACAGTTAATGATAGTGGGGATGGTGGGTTATCGCTACTTAGGCCAGCTCGTAATTTAGTTTAAATGTGTACTTGCGTCCATATGTAAAACAAAGCATGTATCTCACCCTGAGATTTGTAAAATATTATAAACGAGTAAAGCGAGGCTATAAACTAACCTCAAGTAATGGAATGAATGTATGAATGATCAACAATGAGAGTCGACACAAATAGCCGGGATGCAACCTAATTAAATATAGGCCGAATAAGAAATATGCACTTGAAAATAAATACAACAAGGTATTTTAATAAGTTAGATCACCACCTAATAGTTTTAGTTTTAGTTTATAAGTTAAAATAATGTTTACGTTACGTTTGTCGGTTAATGTCTAAATACATATACACTTGTAAAATATTTTATTAGTCCGAAAATTAATTATTGTCACTTACGCTCGATTTACTATTTTTATTATTTCTAAAGTGTCAAAATATATAGTTTAAATAATTTCATAAATAATATATATATAGTTTTAAAACGCGCATTAATATTATGTAAATGTTATACTATTATTTCTTAAGGTTTTTATAGTCCAAACGGACCCGAAAACACAAAACACAAATTACTATTTCAATCAGCATGTACATTTTATAAAAAGTGCATACAAATTTTATATAAAAAATTATCTAGTTTTAATGACGATTTACTCACTTTTAATACACTTTTAGGCTTAGAAACTCGCGTTTTTGGAGCAAAATATCATTCCGAGCAACATTTTAGTTTTATACTTAATTCGATTCGGATCCGAAAGCCCTCAAAATCATGAAATTAAAACTGATCAGAATGTATATTTTTATAAAAGCTGTAAAAACGTAACTAGTTGCCGGTAACTTCAAAAATTCATATCTTCTTCGTCCGTTTTTCATGTTTTTTATATTCACAGAATCATCTTAAGACATACTATCATATTTTTAAGGTTTTAAATTGTCTCGAAAC
>BQNB010071150.1:0-32867 GCA_026074375.1 Tanacetum coccineum | reverse complement strand
TAAGCGATCGTGGGACCCATTTTTGTAACAACAAATTTGATAAAGTTATGTCTAAATATGGTGTCACCCATCGTCTTTCTACTCCTTACCACCCTCAAACGAGTGGTCAATTTGAAGTCACAAATCAAGGTCTCAATTTTTTTTTGGAAAAGACGGTAGGAGAAAACCGTGCCTCATGGTCCGACAAACTAGATGATGCATTATGGGCTTTTAGAACCGCTTACAAAACTCCTATTGGATGCACTCCATACAAGTTAGTCTATGGAAAAGCGTGTCACTTACCAGTTGAACTAGAACACAAAGCGTATTGGGCTCTTAAGCATGCCAACTTCGATTTAAAGACCGCGGGCGATCATCGAAAGCTTCAGCTCAATGAACTCAGCGAACTTCGTGATCAAGCTTACGAGAATTCATTAATCTACAAGGAGAAGACAAAGAAGCTACACGATTCCAAGATAAAGAACCGAATCTTCAATGTTGGTGATCAAGTCCTTCTTTTCAACTCCCGATTAAAGATTTTCTCCGGAAAGCTCAAGTCCCGATGGTCCGGACCTTTCACAATCACCGAAGTTTATCCTTATGGCACTGCCAAGTTATCTCATGCAGATGGTTCTAATTTCAAAGTCAACTGCCACCGTCTTAAGCACTACTATGGAGGGGATACACCACCATTGGTTATCCCGGACCTCCAGACTTTCCCTAAGGACAACTAAATTCAGGGATCGAGTTGAGCTTGCAACTCGGTGACCAAAAACAAGCCGCTTCGTGGGAGTTCACCCCATGCTTATCTTTTCTATTTTCTTTTTACTTTATATTTTTATCTAATGTGTTGTGTTGAGAGAGGCTTGTGCTCTTTCCGATTTCTCGTTGTTTGTTGTGATTTTTGCAGGATCGAACCAACAAATTCTTTGAAGTCTCTCGTGTCCGGTTGATCCCGTTCTACTCGAGTTTCTCATCCTTTGTGTGAAATTAGTTTGGGGAGATCCGATATCCTTTCATCTTATCGATTAACGTTTATCTTTGCATAATTTATAAACGGCTTAGATTTTCGTAAAGACCCGACTTTAAACATTGAGGACAATGTTTCATTTTAGTTTGGGGAAGGGAATCTATCGATTTGATGTTGCTTGCTTATTGTTTTGTTCTCACGTACCCGTTTTTCCCACAAAATAGCAAAAAATTTAAAAATTTTAGCAATAAATATAATTAAAAAAATGTTAAGACAAAAATGTAGGTTTTCCGTTGGTAAGAATAAGAAGTAATTTTTGACCCGATCATACGTGTAGAGTTCTAGCTTTCTCCCTTAACAATTAATGATGATAGTTTGTGCTAGTCTCATGTAGACTTTAAACATGCTAGACTTGAATCATTAGTAAAGAAATACTTGTGCTAATCTCAAGTAGATTTTAAATATGCCGAGCTGGATTTTACATGGCTAAGTGTTCGCGAATTTCTTTCTTAGAGATTTTTAATTGCGAAGAATGAGAAATGATAGTGTTATTTATAAGTCATGACATTAAACGTAGAATAGTTGGTTTTCTTTCAAGCTCATATGTATTAATTGTGGCTTTTTCTCCCATTAGCTTGTTTCACCTCTATATATAAATGTTTAATAAATAGAGTTGTATGGTTTTTTGGTTAATAATTAGCTAATAGAAGTTTTCTTTAGTTCCTTTGTGATTAGGATGAGTACACATCAGGAATACTTAATTTGGCATATTAAGTGATAATAATTAATATACAAACTCCATCGCAATAAAGTACATGGGCATTTGTCGGTTCGCTCCCGATGTGACATCGAAAGAAAGGATGGAGGATGTATATTTAGGGTTGATATCATAATAAGTACGCGAGCTCTTGTCGGAGGCGAGGCCGATGTGTCGTCGAAAGAAAAGTGATACCAATTCCTAGCCTAATAAATAGTTATAATAAAGTTGCAAAGTTAGAAAATAAATAGTAAAAGTTTCATTTTCTAAAACCAAGGTATTCTTTTTGAGCTAAGGTTTGCAAAAGTCTACAAAGCTTTTTTTTTAGAAGTTCATACGTTTCGGTTAGTATTCTCCGGATGGGGTGTCAAAAGCCTTAGCACTTACCCGATGACGGTGGGATCGCTAGAGAAGAAAGTCATTTATGGAACAAGTGAACCAACGATGTCTTAGCTAAGTAGGTTTTTGTTTGCTTTGAGATGTGATCTTGCTAAGTGATTAACATATTAGCCCAAAAGGCCCATGTGTAAAGCTTGGTCGGATTTCATCTATCTAATATGTGGATTTAATGGTTTAAATTAATTTGAACACACACACCTAAATATATGTCGGGAAGAGGAAATTCACAAGTTGTAATTATAAGTAGTCTTAGCATCTTAGTTCGTAATTAGCAGTGATCTTATTTTTAAGCTTAGCATGGGAAAAAGTAAAAAGCGGGATGCAAAGTTATCTTTTAGACATTAATTGTGCTTTTATGATCCTCAAAGTTACCAAAGAGGTAATGAAAACAATACATTATGTCAACACACTAAGTAGTGATAATCGAATAAAAATCATAAATGAGAGAAAAATCTTTGAAGAATGGGAATTCGGTGTTTTATAACTTGTGATCTCTTATCGTTACTCAACCAAAACTTGCTACTTTCCTCAAAGTGTTTAGTTTTGGGAATTTTCGAGGATATTTGGTGTATCAGGCATGTGGATGTGTGCGTGAGGACACACAATCGTTTAGTTTGGGGAATTTTGATAAGTGTAGAATACACATATCCGTTTGTACCTAAAATAACCCAATTAAACCCAAAACAGACCAAAAATGGCAAAAATATGCTTGTATTTGTGTTTTGTGTGTGCAGGTACGGATAAGTCAAAAATCACAAGAAAACAGTCAAAAACGGGCAAGCACGGACACGAGAATCAGAAGAGTACAAAGCCGAAGCCCGAAAAGTCAAGCCTCAGTCAAATCCAGTCAAAGAAAAACCAATCATTGGTCAACAAAAGTCAACAAAGCCCATTTCCTTTTATTATAAAACACAAGGGCCAAAATTGCAAATTCCCAAACTGTTTTATAACTAGAAAGAGAGGAAAGAAAGAGAAGGACCATTTGTGCAAACTCCCCAAAGTCCAACAGTTTTAACTGTCGAAAAAAGGGCGCGAAATCCTTTTACTATTCACCTTTCTTCCCCGTTTCACCATCCAGGGTAAATCAAAGGGGTTTTCCAAATTAAAGGGTGCTTAGGTCAATTCATGAGCTCACTAACACAAATGAAGGGACAAATCAGTCTTTATCAAGGGACTACTTAGCCTCTCCCAATCAAAGGCCACGTCAACAATGGTGAAAGCACAAATTTAAGTGGGTTTTTGTGCTAAAACACTCACAAAAGAAGCACAAACGTCACATCAATGGAATGACACGCTGGCAATCTTCAGGTGTCCACAGCTTGATCAAACGGCCACAATTGATGCTTGAATGATTGAAGAAATGATTGGCCAGGATTGAAAGATTGGAGAGCAGGGCAAGAGATCCTAGAAGCTTCTTTCAGCACCTATAAAAAGGCCTCACTTCTCACACACAAAGGAGGGATATCTAGTTTTTTTTAGTAATTTAGTCTAGCTTAAATTTCGTATTTTTCTTAAATGTAATTTTCCTTAAAATGTTTTGTAATCTCCTTTCCAAGTAATGTAATCAGTAACTTTTATTAATGAAATTTAGTTTAAATCATTCATAAGCTCTCTTTTCTTGTTATTCAAAAGCTGTCTAAATAAGCCAAAATGTCTCAATAAGCTAATAAGCTCCTTTTAAGCTCTTTCAGTCTATAAGCTGAAATAAGGCTTATTGAATTCAATATTAATCTTACTTAAACCTTAAATCAGTTTAAACTTACATTTATCATGGACCTATTTTGGATATGAGCTTTTTGAAGGGGATCATAAATTGGAAAGAATCCCAAAGGACTTACCAGCTTATCTAATAAGCTAAGGGGAGCTTTAGTCCTTTATTGGTCCTCTATGTTTAGCTAGAGAGTGTTGTAAGTTTCTCTTTCATTTCCTTTAAATCCAAGCATTAAATAAATGATAACTTTGCTTTCTATAATTGATCTGCTTATTTGCTTATTCTCTTTGCTTATTAGTGCTTATTTGAGTTTTATCTAGCTAAATCATCTTAGTTGTTTATCTGTTTTCAATTTCTTAGTTTAAATCATAGATTTTCATATTATTGTCTTAAAAACCTCTAAAAAACCAAAAATATAGTAAAGTAGCCCTTGAGTTCGAGATACTGCTTAATAGTTGTTAAGATCAATTGTTATTAAAGTAGTTTAAATCTGTTAATTGTCTGGTATTAAGCACTTGTTTACTAGATTTCAAAGTAGTAGTGATAAGTGTAGAATACACATATCCATTTATACCTAAAAACGACCCAATTAAACCCAAAACAGACCAAAAATGGCAAAAATATGCTTGTATTTATGTTTTGTGTGTGCAGGTACGGATAAGTCAAAAATCACAAGAAAACAGTCAAAAGCGAGCAAACACGGACACGAGAATCAGAAGAGCCAAAAAGAAGCCAAGCCAAAGCCCAAATCCTTAGCTTAAATCATTTTGTAACATCTCCAGGGACCAATCTTGCAAATCCTGAAAGTTATTTATAACTTGAAAAAGAAGAAAGAAATAAAAGGGACTGAAAATGTAAAAAGGCCAAACCCAACATTTTTTAACTTTCCTACAAAGGGCGCCAACCTCTTTTACTATTCATCGTCTCCCCCGTTTTCACTACCATGGTAAAACAAAGGGCAAATGAAAATTAAAGGGTACGGAAGACAATTCAAGGTCTCTCTTACAAAGATGTGCAGGATAAAACAGTCTTTATCAAAGTATTCTCAACCTTCATCTCAAGAGACCCACGTCAACAATTAAAAAGCACAAATCTAAGTGGGTATTATGTGCTAAATAACACTCACAAAACAGCACAAACATCACATCAATGAATGATACGCTGGCAAATCCTCATGGTGTCCACTTTTTAATCAAACGGTCACTAAATGAAGCTCAAATGATTGACGAAATGAATGGCGAGAGATTAAAGATTGAAGAGCAGTGGCTAGTGATCCTAGAAGCTCTTTCAAGTGCTATAAATAGATGCCATTTTCTCACACACACAACACATAGTTTTTCTTTTTAGTAGTAGCTTTAAATTGAAATTTTTAGCTTTAATTGTTTTAGCTCAATTTCCTTAAAATCGTTTTGATATTATTATTTTTTTCAGTAATGTGAATCAAGGTTTCGAAGTTAATAAAAATTCGTTTTTTTTGTTTACTTTAAATCTTCTCAAATCTCTTTTTTATATAAGCTCACAATAACTCTTTCAGTCCTCTAAGCTGAAATATAGCTGTTTTGAATTCAGATTAATCTACTAAAACCTTTAAAGTCCAGTTAAACCGATTTATGGATCTATACCAAATTTGAGCTTTGAAGGGGATCTTACACTAGGAAGAGATCCCAAGGACTTTATCTAGCTTATCCAATAAGTCAAGAGAGGCTTGTAGCTAGCCTTATTGGTCCTCTTTAGACCAGCTAGAGGAGTTTGTAATTTTCTCTTTCATTTTTCCTTTAAAAGTCTAGTTTTTTAAATAATAATCTTATTGCTTGCTATGGTTTTAGATCTGTTACATTGCTTATTCACTTTGTTTGTTAGTGTTTTACAATTATCTCTTTCTAGTGTCCATTTAGTTATGTGTTTTCTTCTGTTCTTGTTTAAATCATTTAGATCTTTATCTTCAAATTTCTGTCCATAAAAATTCATGAAAATCCAAAAATATTAGTTTAAATATTTTAATCTTAGATTAAGGCTAAACAGTTGTTTAATCATGAATTTAAGTTAGTTTAAGGCTAGTTTTTTATCTGTATTTAGTATTTGTTCATTAGATTTACCATCTTTAAAAGCATTTTCTCAAATCTGGTCATAATGGTTAAGTTATTTGTTTGGATTAGTGCAATCTTGATTTGCACTAGCAGTACTAACCTAAATTAGTACTGCTGAACCTTTGCACTACCAGTACTAACTTCCAAGTTAGTACTGCTTTCACAAGTTAGTACTGTTAGTTTAGATTTTAGCTAATTCAGTAGTTTTAAGTTTAGCTATAGCTTATTATGAATTTATGCTATTTAGTTTTCATTTTCTAGCTGATTTCCATAGCTTAATTCTGATCATAAATTCAAATTCAATCAGCCTTATCTTTCACTTGAAAGTCTGCTGCGACTTTTGCCACTACTATACTAACCTCAGTTAGTACTGATGTGTTCTAGCTAATATATAAAGAACAGTAATTTTAGGAATTTATTTATAAAACTTTTTAGAACCTTAGGTTTTCATATCGTCTTAATATAGTTTAAGTCTTTAATTTCATTTTCTAGCTTATTTTCTTAGTTTATTTTTGCTGTCAAAAAAGTTAAAAAGCCAAAAACAATACTTAGAAACTTTAGGATTTAAATTTGTTAATTTAGCTTATGGATTTAGATTTTCTAGCTTAATTAAATAGATTATAAGTAGCTTTATAAGCCCTTAAAGTTTTAGAGTATAGTTTAGCCTTTTAAGCCTTTAAGCTCATTTGGAATTTGTGCTCTCTTGCTTATTTTCTGAGTTTGCTTAGTTCATGCTCAATTTCAGTAGTTTAAAAGCACTTCTAGGTTGAATTTCTTTGCATTTTTAGATTAAGCACATCATAAGCTTTCTAGATCACTTTTTCTTTTTCACATTAAGCTTAATTTGAGCTCATAATCGCTGTTTTAGTAAAACATAGGCCAAACGCCCTATTACTGTAACACTTATTAAAAGCTTCTTTTAGAGCTTATCTTTATGAGTTCAGACATAGTGGCTTATGTTAAAGTTGCTCTCCTACTTCCTTTACAACTTTGCTTCTTTGAGTTTTTCATTTTAAGCTCTTTAAAATTTCGAATGCTTATTGGACGTTAAATTTGATCGGGGTAAAGATAAAGTTAACTTTCGAATTCAGTAATTTTTACTAAGTAAAACCCTCCAATATTCCCTGTTCGTTTCCCCTTTATCCCTTAGATTTTGCTTCATTATTCCATTAGTTAAGTTTAATAAGTTTTTATTAAGTTTTAAATTAAATAATATAGGTTAAGTTTTAGATTATTTTAAATTAAACTTTATAAAAAGATAAAAATTTAGGGCTTTTAATTTAATAGTTTTTCGGCAAATTCTCTTTATTTAGTGAAATTTTAAGTTTACATTTTTTAGGGATTTTAAATTTGATACTTGCTTATTTGTCATTATTTGTTCCTAATTTTAATTAAGTAGTAACAGGCTTATCCCAAAATAACTTTGTTCCATTCAAATCAGGATCCGAACCTAAAACGTGGTTTCAATTTCACTAGTCGTTGGGGAAACGACCCGGGTGATCATACTTACCCGGTTAAACATACGTATTTTATATTATATTATATATATTTTTGAGAGTGAATTTTATCAAGGGTAACTTGGTAATTTTCTTAATTTCTCTTTAAAAGTATATATATTATATATATAATATTTCGTGTGGTAAAACAACGAATCAGTTTTTGCGCGTCCGCCGAGGAAACAAGTGTTTACGATTCCTACGTTTTTTGTTTATTGATTTGGTTTGTAAGATCCATTCTTCCTCGAGAGATTTTCATTCTTGTTTAAAATAAAAAAATCAAAAAAAAATTTCCAAAATATAAAAAGTAAAAATATTTTCAATTTTTCGTTTTATAAATAAAAGATTAAAAAAAATAGAAAAATCAAAACATAAAAAATTGTTTCTCTTTAAAAAAGAAAATAAAATAACAAAGTTGGTAATCGAACACCCAACAAATAATATCTTCTATTTTGAGATATTATCATTTCAATTTTGCCGGTGAACTTGTTGGGCTCCCAAATCGTAATCAAAGATTTAACACTTGCCTTTTATGTCTCTACCAATGTACGCTCACCTTTAAAAGCAATGCTTCCAGAGCTACCGTGGAAGTAGTTTGATTATTTGGTTTAAGTCTCTTTCGTTTAAACCGATAAAAAAAAATTAGAGTAAAGTTTAGTTTTTTTTAATTGTTAGTTTCTTTTATGCGCACTCGTTCCGCAATCTCAAAGACTTCGACAACATCATCCGTTGAACCAATTGTTGAACAAAACATGTTCCAATGACCGATAATCCGAACATGATCCCAAATTTACAACACCATCCGAGGGTTATGAAGATGCTATAGTTGTCCCACCAATCAATGCTAACAATTTCGAGCTCAAACAACCTTTAATCAATCTTGTGCAAAGTAATAAGTTTACGGGTAGACAAGACCCCTCACATCACCTCGATTTTTTTAAGAAGGTCACATCAACGTTGAGACATCCAAATGTTCGCACACTTCGTTTAAGCCCTTTTGCATTTCCCTTTTTCTCAAGACCGTGAAGACCCGAGATTGGTTAGACAGAGGACCCTCCTAGATCAATTCTCACATGGGAGCGTCCTGTTTCAAAATTCATAAATCAATACTTTCCCACCTTCAAAAACCACATACTATCGGGAATGAGATCATTACTTTTTATCAAAAACAACGAAGCCTTTAACGAAGCATGGGAACTTTTTAAATGACTCCTCCGTCTATTCCTCACCATGGCTTTTCCGGAACTAACACCGACTCGATACTTTTATAATTCTTTAGAATTCAAAACCGATTCAAAATGATTCCTTAGATTCTGCAGCAAGGTGTAATTTTCTTAGACAAGATGCCTCAAGAAGGTATTGCAATTATTAAAGCAGTCAAAGTTCTTACTCAAGAAGTCGTGCTATGCTTCCAAGAGTGAGTACGGATGCTCCTCTTTCTAATTCTTCACCTTCTAATAATTCTTTCGATATACAACAAATAGCCGCTTCTCTCGAGGCTAAGAGCTATCAAGATGAACCAAATGATAATCAAATGAAAGCTATAGTTATTACCCTGCACCATTCAAAGCAGTTGAGGAAGTATGAGTCACTAGTGGATCAAATCACAATTTATAATCATTTGTCCTTAACTCGAGGGAAACGAATTTCCGTTTTTCATGACAACCTGCTGCAAAAAAACCAAAACCGTTATCAAGGGATCAAATCACAATTTTAATCATTGTCCGAAACTCCGAGGGGAACGATTTTCCCGTTTTTCATGACAACCTGCTGCAAAAAAACCAAAACCGTTATCAAGGGATCAAATCACAATTTTAATCATTGTCCGTTAACTCGAGGTGGAAACGATTTTCCCGTTTTTCATGACAACCTGCAGCCGTTGGAAATTTTCTCCAAAGAAACCAACCTTCCAATTTGGCAAGTCAAATGAGACCACCGGGTTTCAATCAACCAAATGTCCAAAACAACCAAAACCGTTATCAAGGGACCAATTCTAACTTCAACCAAAACCGTGGAGGAAACTTTAATCAAAACCGTCAAAACAACCAAAATCAAGTTTATCAAGCTCCACCATACCAAACACCAACAAACCAAACACCAATCAATCAAGTTTTACCTTACCAACCTCCCAACAAATTATGTGTGTCTAAAACGTAAATTTGGGAAAATTATTCTAAAGCTAAGATGCGAACATGAATAATTTGCAAAGTGTAAGATGGATATTTCAAAATGATTTTCAAGAGGTTATACAATGAGTCTCAAAGAAGCAAGAGATTTTCAGAAAAGATGCTCGGTTTCATGCAAAGTTATCAAGCAATCAACCTTCAAGTTCAATTCTTTACCAAGCAATACCATTCCAAACCAAGAAACGAAGCAATGCAATTACACACGAAGGTTTTCATACGATGACCTCCGATTTCACCGCCGGTGGGTGAAAAGGAAAGTGAGGTGACAAAGGATACGGAGCTACCGAGCACCGAAGACATCCAACCTCCTCCATTGGTCCATGAACATACCAAAGACAAAGAACCAAGTGAAGAACCTTCTTTCGTTGCCAACAAAGCCAAACCTAATTTGCCTTACCCATCGAGACTCAACAAACAAAAGATTCGTGAAAAGGATGATATCCTAGCTTCAAAGTTTATGGAAATCTTCATTTTGAGCTAAGTTTCGCAGATGCTCTCATTCATATGCCAAAGTTTGCTCCGATGTTCAAAAAGATGCTTAATAACAAAGACAAGTTAATTGAATTGACCAAAACACCGTTGAATGAAAATTGTAGTGCGGTTGTCCTTAAAAAGCTTCCAGAAAAGCTAGGTGACCCCGGTCGATTTCTCATTCCATGTGATTTTTCAGAGTTCGATAGTTACTTAGCCCTTGCCGATTTAGGTGCTAGTATCAATCTCATGCCTTTATCCATTTGGAAAAAGCTTCAACTCTCAGGCCTAACCGAAACAAAAATGGTATTAGAATTAGCCGACCGTACAATTTCCAAACCAACCGGTGTAGCTGAAAATGTTTTTGTCAAAGTAGGGAAGTTTTACTTTCCCGCCGACTTTGTTGTTCTTGATTTTATAGCCGATCCTCGAGTACCGTTGATACTCGGGCGACCCTTTCTTAGGACGGCTCATGCTTTAATCGATGTTTACGAAGGAGAAATATCTTAAATGATGATCAATCGTTAACCCTTAAATGTGGTGATGCAACTTCCATTTCATACAACAATCTCGAATCATTTGAAGAATTAGATTCATGATGTCACATTGAAAGTATTCACAAGATTACTTGGATTTTCCGATTCCGTGCATACAAACAATCCTTCTCCGCACTTTCGATCCATTGTTTCTACTTCATCCCAACACTTACTCAGTTGATGAAAGTGAATTTTTCTACTCTTGAGGAAGCCGATGCTTTCATAGCAATCGATATGAACCATTTTCACCAGTTTCAATGCTACATACTAACGAACCTGGGTGACATTCTCATTCTCGGGCACTTCTCACAATGATCCATTACTCTTCACAAGACCAAGGAATTATACCCCGGAATTCAAAAAGGACATAAAGTTGTTGAACCAAAAGAGTCTTACTTGAACCAAAGATAAAATTCCGAAGTCGAGCTTAAAGAGTTACCTCCGACGTCTCGAGGAATGCGTTCTTAGAGAAAATAACGAACTTTCCCAGGTTATAATTTCAAAAGATTTAAGCAAAGAAAGAAAAGACCTCACTCTTCATGTTATAAAAACCGAAAACAAGCAATTGCTTGAAACTTTCTGCTATTCCGAGGCATAGAATCCAGAATTTTGCTCACTCAAATCCTTTTAAGAAGATGATTACGAACCTTCAGTGCAACATCAAAGGAGGGTTAACCCTAAAATCCACGAGGGGGTTCATTAAAAAGAAGTAAAAAACTTCTTGACGCAAGATTGATTATCCAAATCTCGATAGTCCATGGGTTAGTCCAGTTCCATTGGTTCCTAAAAAAGGGGTATGAACCGTTGTCTCTAAACGAAAAAATGAGGCTGGTGCCTTCATGATTAGTCACAGGATTTTGCATCGATTTATCGAAAGTTAAACGAAGCAACTTGTAAAGACAACTTTCCCGTTACCATTATGACCAATGTAGACGATTAGCCGGCAACGAGTTTTTAATGTTTCTTAGATGGATTTATTCAGGGTATTTTCAAATCCAATTGAATCCTAAATGATCAAGAAAAAACTACGTTCACAGTGCCCATACGGACTTTCGCGTACCGTCGTATGCCCTTCGGGTTTGTGCAATGCACCCCGGAACTTTCCGAACGTTGTATGATGGCCATTTTTCACGAATATGGATAGATAAAAACTATGGAGGTATATATGGACGAATTTTCAGTTTTTGGAGATTCTTTTTCCTCATGTCTCTGCCAATTTAGATAAATGCTTAAAGGTTGATAGACACAAAATTAGCACTAAATTGGGAAAAGAGCCATTTCATGGTAAAGAGGGCATTGTTTTAGGACAATAAGATCTCCTAGAAAAGGAATTGAAGTCGCTAAGGCCAAGTTGATGTAATTTCTAAAAAGCCCTTTTTACCTCATCCAACGACCGTCAAAGGAATTCGAAGTTTTCTCGGGCATGCAGGATTCTATCGAAGATTTATCAAAGACTTTTCCAAAATCCACGTACCCAGACCATCTATTATGAGAAAAATACTCCTTTCATTTTCTCGAAGATTGCAATTCTTTCCTTTCAAACATTGAAAAAGAAAATGACGAAGGCTCAATTCTCATGGCTCACCTTGGGACCAACCTTTTTGAAACATGTTGATGCAAGTGATTATGCAATAGGTGCGGTTCTAGGACAAAGGATTGAGAAGCATTTCCGACCTATTCATTATGCAAGTAAGACGATGACTGAAGCAGAAACGAATTACACAACAACCGAAAAAGAGATGCTTGCAGTTGTTTATGCTTTCGAGAAGTTTCGATCATATCTAATCATGAACAAGAGTGTTGTTTACACGGACCACTACTGCTTTGAAATACCTTTCAACAAGAAAGGACGCCAAAGCATGATTCTTCGATGGTCTTACTTCTTCAAGAATATTGATTTTAATGGTTATCGATACTGAAGTGGAACTGAAAACTAAGCATCCGATGCATCTCTCTCGTCTTGAAAATCCTTACGAAAATACTTTGATCCAAAATAGATACCGAGACTTTTCCTTTAGTAGACTTTAAGTGTGTTAACTTCCCAAAACCCAAAGTACCCCGTTGTTCCGCCGACTTTGCTACACTACCACGCGTGGAAAGATCTTTAAAACAGGAAATGTCGACTCAAGAGAAAAACAAAGTTCTTTAAAGATGTAAAACATTATTTTTGGGATGACCCTTTATTCTTTTCAATGACTTGTGCGAACAAATAATCCTATAGGTGTGTAATGCAAAGAAGCTTTCGAAAATATCTTGAAGATTGTCACATGGACCCACCGGGACCACTATGGTGCAACTTTACCGCCAAGAAGATTTTGAAGCGGGTTTTTGATTGCCACCATGTATAAGGATGCAACGAATTTGTCAATCTTGTGATGTCTTTGTCAAAGACAAGGCAAAATCTCTCAACGTGATTGAGATGCCCTCAAAATACAATCCAAGTTTGCGAGATTTTCGATAATGGGGAAATTGATTTTTATGGGACCTTTTCCGTCATCTAGGTGGTAACAAATATAACTAGTAGCCGTCGACTATCTTTCCAAGTGGGTTGAAGCGAAAGCGCTCCCTACCAACGATGCTAGGGTAGTTGTTAAGTTCTTAAAATCCCTTTTCTCCCGATTCGGTGCTCCAAGAGCAATCATAAGCGATCGTGGGACCCATTTTTGTAATGACAAATTTGATAAAGTTATGTCTAAATATGGTGTCACCCATCGTCTTTCGACTCCTTACCACCCTCAAACGAGTGGTCAAGTTGAAGTCACGAATCGAGGTCTCAAAAAGAATATTGGAAAGAACGGTCCGGAGAAAAACCGTACCTCATGGTCAATAAGCTAGATGATGCATTAGGGCTTTAGAACCGCTTACAAGAAACTCCTATTGGAGGACTCCATACTAAGTTAGTTTATGTAAAAGCGTGTCACTTACCAGTTGAGCTAGAACATAAAGCATATTGGGCTCTCAAGCATGTCCAACTTTTCGATTATAAAGACCGCAGCGATATCGAAAGCTTTATCAGCTCAAATGAACTTAGCTAGCTACGTGATCAAGTTTACGTAGAACTCATTAATCTACAAGTGAGAAGACAAAGAAGCTACACTATTCCAAGATTAAGAACCGAAGTCTTCAATTTGGAGAACAAGTCCATCTTTTTTTCAACTCCCGATTAAAGATATTCTCCGGAAAGTCTCAAGTCCTTGTCCGGACCTTTCACAATCACCGAAGTTTATCGTAGACACTGCCAAGTTTGTCTCATGCCGATGGTTTCTAATTCAAAGTCTACTGCCACCAGCCTAGCATACTATGGAGGGTATACACCTCCGATAGTTATCCCGGACCTCACAGACTTCCCTAAGGACAACTAAATTCAGGATCGAGTCGAGCTTGCACTCGGTGATCAAAAACAAGCCGCTTCGTTGGAGTTTCCCCCATGCTTATCATTTCTATTTTCTTTCTATTTTCTATTATATAAATGTGTTGTGTTGAGAGAGGCTTGTTCTCTTTCCAATTTCTCGTTGTTTGTTGTGATTTTTGCAGGATTCCCCATCAAAATTCTTTGAAGCTCTCGTGTGTTCGGTGTTTGATTCCCCGTTCTTCTCGAGCTTCTCATCCTTTGTGTGATTTTAGTTTGGGGAGATCCAAAACCTTTCAATCTTATCGATTTAACGTTATCTTTGCAATACTTCATAAACGGCTTAGATTTTCGTGAGAGACCGACTTTAAACATTGAGACAAAGTTTCGTTTTAGTTTTGGGGAAGGTGAATCTATCGTTTTTGATGTTGCTTGCTTATTGTTTTGTTCTCACGTACCCGTTTTCCCACAAAAATAGCAAAAATTTTTAAAAAATATATATATATATATATATATATATATATATATATATATATATATATATATATATAATATAATAAAAGTGTTTAAGACAAAAATTTAGGTTTTCCGTTGGTAAACATAAAGAAGTAAGTTTTTGCACCCCGATTGAACTTGTAGAGTTTCTAGCTTTTCTCCCTTAACAATTAATGGATGAAGTTTTAAGCTAGTCTCATGTAGACTTTATACATGCTAGACTTGAATCATTAGTAACATAAGACTTGTTGCTAATCTCAAGTAGATTTTAAATATGCCGAGTTGGATTTTATATAGGCTAAGTATTTGCAAATTTCTTTTGTGAAGAATAAGAGATGATAGTGTTGTTTACGAATTAGGATGCTAAACAAAGTTTATTTGGAAAACTTAAAGGCTTATAAGAATAACTTATGATTTTTCTTCCCCGGAGCTCTTAAAAATTGATTAATATATGATGTTCTCATTAATTTTTTGCGAAATTAGAGTTTTACTCTTAAAAGTCTAATCAACATATTCAAGAGAAAAAAGCTTAAATGTTAAACATCATTTGTAAATAAGGATTTTAGTTCGAGTTTATACTTTGGTTTTCTAAAACGAAATTTTTACTATTTGCAAAAATAATGTTTAAAAAAAAAAAATTCTATAAAAATGTAGTTGAAGGATGCAAGTTATAAATCCTTAAGTGTTAATAATTAATATACAAACTCCATCGCAATAAAGTACATGGGCATTTGTCGGTTCGCTCCCGATGTGACATCGAAAGAAAAGGTGGAGGATGTATATTTAGGGTTGGTATCATAATAAGTACGCGAGCTCTTGTCGGAGGCGAGGCCGATGTGTCGTTGAAAGAAAAGTGATACCGATTCCTAGCCTTAAAATGTAAATAGAAATAATAATGTTGCAAAGTTAGAAAATAAATAGTAAAAGTTTCATTTTCTAAAACCAAGGTATTCTTTTGAGCTAAGGTTTGCAAAAGTCTACAAAGCTTTTTCATCGGAAGTTCATGCGTTTCGGTTAGTATTCTCCGGATGGGGTGTCAAAAGCCTTAGCACTTACCCGATGACGGTGGGATCGCTAGAGAAGAAAATCATTTATGGGACAAGTGAACCAACGATGTCTTGGCTAAGTAGGTTTTTGTTTGCTTTGAGATGTGATCTTGCTAAGTAAAGCTTGGTCGGATTTCATCTATCTAAATATGTGGATTTAATGGTTTAAATTAATTTGAACACACACACCTAAATATATGATTTATGTCGGGAAGAGGAATTCACAAGTTGTAATTATAAGTAGTCTTAGCATCTTAGTTCGTAATTAGCAGTGATCTTATTTTTAAGCTTAGCATGAGAAAAGTGAAAAATCGGGGATGATGAAGTTATCTTTTAGACACTTAATTGTGCTTTTTGTTCTATGATCCTAAAAGTTACCAATGAGGTAATGAAAACAATACATTATGTCAACACAAATAAGTTGTAGTTAGGTAGTTAATTATCAAGAAAAATCATAAAAAGAGAAAAATCTTAGAAAATGGGAAGTCGGGTGTTTTATAACTTGTGATCTCTTATTTCTCTCAACAAAACTCTTTGCTACTTTTCAAAGGTTTAGTTTGGGAAATTTTCGAGGTATTTGGTTATAAGGCATGTGATATTGCGTGAGGACACACAATCGTTTAGTTTGGGGAATTTTGATAAGTGTAGAATACACATATCCGTTTATACCTAAAATAACCCAATTAAACCCAAAACAGACCAAAAATGGCAAAAATATGCTTGTATTTGTGTTTTGTGTGTGCAGGTATGGATAAGTCAAAAATCATAAGAAAACAATCAAAAACGGGCAAGCACGGACACGAGAATCAGAAGAGTACAAAGCCGAAGCCAGAAAAGCCAAATTCCCAGCCATATCCTTTTATATCAACCACAAGGACCAATCTTGCACCTTCCCAAAGTTATTTATAACTTGAAAAAGAAGAAAAGAAAGACAAGGACCAAATGTGCAAACTCCCCAAAGTTCAACAGTTTTAACTGTCTAAAAATAGGCGGGAAGCACATTTACTATTCATCGTCTTCTCCATTTTCACCCCATGGTAAAACAAGGGGGCAAATCAAAATTAAAGGGTGCTTAAGTCAATTCAAGAGGTCTACATCACAAATGAAGGGACAAATCAGTCTTTATCAAAGGATTCATTAACCTTCTCTCAAGAAGAGCCACGTCAACAATGAAAGAAGCACAAATTTATGTGGGTTTTTGTGCTAAAACACTCACAA
Organism: Tanacetum coccineum; assembly: GCA_026074375.1. NCBI lineage: Eukaryota > Viridiplantae > Streptophyta > Magnoliopsida > Asterales > Asteraceae > Tanacetum > Tanacetum coccineum. Next base: position 16,167 of record BQNB010071150.1, on the reverse strand, counting down.
AACTAGCACAAACGTCACATCAAGGGAATGACACGCTGGCAATCCTCAGGTGTCCACAAATCAATCCAACGGCCACAAAAGGAGCTCAAATGATTGATTAAATGAATGGCAGAGATTGAAGGTTTGGAGAGCAAGGCAAGAAGGCCTAGAAGCTTCAGCTTGGCACTATAAATAGGCCTCATTCTCACACACAAAAGGGGTCGTCTTTTCTTTTTATCTAGTTTTTAGTAATTTAGTCTAGCTTAAATTCGTGTTTTTATTAAATGTAATTTTCCTTTTTCAAGTAATGTAATCAGCTTCTTTAATTAATGAAATTCAGTTTTTAGTGTTTTAAATCTCATTTTCAAAGCTCTCATTTAAAGTTATAAGCTCTCTTAATAAGCCAATTTGTCTCAATAAGCTCATTTAAAGCTCTTTCAGTCTATAAGCTGAAATAGAGCTTATTGAATTCAGTATTAATCTTATCTAAACCTTAAATCAGTTTAATCTTGTATGGATCTTATTGGATTAGAGCTTTTGGAAGGGGATCTTAACTTGGAAGAGATCCCAAGGACTTTTACCCTAGCTTATTAATAAGCTAGGGAGCTTGTAGCTGCCTTTATTGGTCCTCTTGTTTAGCTAGAGGAGTTTGTAAGTTTCTCCTTCATTTCCTTTAATTCTAGCTTTAAATAATGATATTATTGCTTTCTATACTTAGATCTGCTTATTTGCTTAATTCTCTTTGCTTATTAGTGCTTATTTTAGTATAATTTAGCTTAATAATCATAGTTGTTCATCTGTTTTTGCTTAAATAGTTATAGATCATTAGTTACTAATTTCTGTCATAAAAACTCACAAAAATCCAAAAATATTAGATTAATTAGTTTAGATCTTAGATTAAGGCTTATTTAGTTGTTAAAATTTGTTAATTAAGTTTGTTTTAAGCTAGTTTTTATCTGGTATTCAGTACTTGTTCATTAGATTTCTCTTAAAAAGCTTTTCTTAAATCTGTCATAGTCCAAAAGGGGTGTTTGGTTTAGTGCACTCTTGATTTTACACTAGCAGTACTAACCTCAGTTAGTACTGCTGAGCATTTACACTACCAGTACTAACCATAAGTTAGTACTGTTAGTATAAATTTTAGCTTTCCAATCAGTAGGAATAAGTTTAGTTATAGCTTATTATGAATTTAGTCTTAGTTATCATTTTCTAGCTTATTTCATTGCTTATTACGTTTTCAAAAGTCAAATTGCATCAGCAGTACTTTCAAAGTACTGCTGAATTTTCACACTAGCAGTACTAACCTCAGTTAGTACTGCTGTGTTCTTAGCTTAATTTTGATAAGTAATTTTAGGATCTAGCTTATCAAATTCAGTAGGATTTAAGTTTTAATATAGCTTAATTCATTTTAAGTCTTGATTTGAAATTTCTAGCTTATTTTCTTAGTTTAATTTAGCTGTCAAAAGTCATAAAAAAACCTGAAAATTCCAAAAACAGTAGGAACTTAAGTAGAGTCTAAAACTTGTTAAATTAGCTTATAAGTTTAGATTTTATAGCTTATTTAGATGGTTAATAAGTAGTTTGGTAAGTCCTTAAAGTTTTAGAGTCTAGTTTAGCATTATTAAGTTTTCTAGTCTATTTGGAATTTGTGTTACCTTGCTTATTTCCTGAGTTTGCTTACTTCTTGATAAATTTCAGTAGTTTGAAATGAACCTTCTAGATTTGTTTCTTTTGTATTTTTAGAGTTAAGCACATCTTAAGCTTTTCTAGATCACTTTTTCCTGTTTAGAATTAAGCTTAAATGAGCTAGGCAGTTGTATAGCTAGTTTATGTAAAAGTATAAGACCAAAGGGGGGGGGGGGGGACCTTCCTTCTCGAGTCGTTTTAGAAATAAGCTTTTATTGAGCTTATTTGTGAGTTTCAGCCCAAGTAGCTTTTATTAATCTTGTTCCCACTAGCTTCCTTTACAACTTTGCTTCTTTGAGTTTTTCATTTTAAGCTCTTTAAAATTTCGATTGCTTATTGGACTTAGTTTGTGATCGGGGTAGATTCTCAGGGTAGAGAGTGTAACTTTCGAATTTAGTAGTTTACTAAGTTAACCCTCCGTTAGTCTGTTAGTTTCCCCGTTTATCCCTTAGATTTTTGCACCATTAGTCCATTAGTTAAGTCGTTAATTAAGCTTATTAGTTTTTAATTAGTTTAATTAAGAGTTAAATAAAAAGTAAAAATTAGGGCTTTAATTTCTAGATACCAAATCAAATATCTTTGCTTCATTCAAATCAGGATCCGAACCTAAACGTGGTTTCAATTTCACTAGTCATTGGGGATAACGACCCGGGTGATCATTCTTACCCGGTTAAAAATACGTATTTTATATTATATTATATATATTTTTGAGAGTGAATTTTATCAAGGGAAACTTGGTAATTTTCTTAATTACTCTTTTAAGATATTATATTTTATATATTTTTTAGGTATATAAAACTACGAATCAGTACTTACATCAAAAGCTTTTGTAAGCAAATCTGTAACATTCTTGTCAGTATGAATTTTAACCATTTGAATCAATTTCTTTTCATTGCAATCTCTAATAAGGTGATATCTAATCTCTATATGCTTTGTTTTTTTAATGAAAAACAGGATTTTTAATTATGCAAATAATATTGTTATTGTCAATAAAGATCTTGGTATGCATAAAATTGTACCCATAATCAAGTAGTTGATTCTGAATCCAAAGCACTTGTCCACAACAACTTAAAGCAGCCACATATTCAGCTTCTGTTGTGGAATTTGCAACCACTGTTTGTTTCTTGCACTACCATGATATCAATCTACATCCAAGGAATTGACAACCTCCTGTTGTAGACTTCCTATCCAAGCTTGCTCCAGCATAATCACTATCAGTGTATGCTACCAAATCAAAAGGAGAATCTTTTGGATACCAAAGGCCTAAGTTTTTTTTAACCTTTTAAGTACCTAAAAATTCTTTTTATAGCATGAAGATGTGAAACCTTTGGATTGACGTGGTATCTAGCACATGCACACACTGCAAACATGATGCCAGGTATTGAAGATGTAAGATACATCAATGAACCAAATCATTGACCTATACATATAAACATCCACTTCTTTACCATCTTCATCCTTGAGCAAAGGCTTTTGAGTTTCTATTGGTGTACTTGTAGTCTTGACTTCTGTAAACCTAAATTTCTTTAAAATTTCACCAACATATTTATCTTGACTAATAAATATGCCATCCTTCTTCTACTCCACTTGTAATCCTAAAAAGAATGTAAGTTCTCCCACAGAACTCATCTGAAATTTCTCATACATCAACTTCTCAAATGCATTGCACAGCTCTTTCTTTGTTGAACCAAAGATGATATCATCCACATCCACTTGGACCAACAAAATATCACCTTTGTATCTTTTGATGAATAAGGTCTTGTTAATTTTCCTTCTTTGAAACTCATTGTCTAACAAATATATTGACAAGCTTTCATACCAAGCTCTAGGGGCTTGATGTAGTCCATACAGTGCTTTTTCAACCTTGTATACTCTATCAGGAAAGTCTGGATCTTAAAATCTTAGTGGTTGACATACATACACCTCTTCTTCAATCTTCCCATAGAGAAAAGCACTTTTTACATCCATTTGATACATCACAAAGTCTTTAAATGAAGCATAAGCTAAAAATAGCCTAATTGCTTCAATTCTTGCAACAGGGGCAAATACTTCATCATAGTCAATCCCTTCTTCTTGTATGTACCCTTGAGCAACCAATCTTGCTTTATTTCTTATCACAATTCCCCTTTCATCCTTTTTATTCCTAAAAACCCTTTTAGTGCCTATAGCCCTTTTTCCATTTGGTAAATCCACTAAAGTTCAAACTTCTTGTAACTTGAATTGTAGAAGCTTTTCCTGCATAGCCTCTATCCAGATCGGATCCTTCAATGCATGAATTACCTTTTTGGATTCTTCCTGTGATAAAAAGCAAGCAAACAAGCAGTTTTAAAGGTTTTAATTATTTATTCTTTGTTGAATAGTACTAACAAACCCATGTTCCTCCAAACTCTTTGACATCCTTCTTGTTTGTGTAGCTGATTGCAAATCTCCAATCACTTGATCAAGAGGATGATCTTTATGAATTCTTGTAGTTGGAATAGGACTGACTTGGATTGTTGTATCCATATTGTGCATGTCAGCCTCTTCACCAACATCTTCATCATTTTCAAATATGCTATAATCTTCCAATTCAGGCATATTTAGATCAAGTGAAAGTCCAATGCTTTTATTCCACCAACAACATTAACTTCATTTGAGCTAGTAGCATTAACGTTGTTAGTGCTGTTAACATTATCTCTCTTTTCTTGATCAAAACCTTCACTGTATTTTCTTGAATCTTCATCAACCTTCTTTCCATCATCACTTGAAGGTTTGGATTCATCATCTTGAGAACTCTTTGGATCTTGGGAATATGGTAGATCAACAAGCTATAATGGTAGCAAAATGTAATTTTTGACAGGTTATGTCTCCTTTCTAGCTTGACCTGCATTATCACTTGCTTTTGTACCTGCAAAACCATTAGACTATGTACCTGCAACAATTGGCTCATAATTCATTGTTCTTGTTAGTGCATCAATATCAAATAGCCAATCTGGTCCACTACCTACAACATTAGGTGTACTCTCACTAAACCTAATATGCAAGTTTTCTTCCACTATCCTTGTTCTACTATTGAATACTCTAAAGGCTTTACTATTCAAAGAGTATCCAACAAAGAAACCTTCATCAGCCTTACCATCAAATTTGCCTAAGTGATCTATGGTATTGAGAATGGTAACAGGACACCCAAATGGTCTCATAAAACTTAAAGTTGGTGTTCTACCATGAAAAAGTTCATATGGGGTCTTGTTATGAGGCTTAACTACTAACACTTTATTTTGCACATAGCAAGCAGTATTAACTGCTTCTGCCCAAAAAGTAGTTGGCAACTTAGAATCAGCTAGCATAGTCCTAGCAGCCTCAATTAGTGTCCTATTCCTCCTCTCAGCAACTCCATTTTGTTGAGGAGTTCTAGCTACACTAAATTGTCTCAAAATACCCTTCATCTCACAAAACTGATTCATTTCTCTATTTTTGAACTCAGTCCCATTATCACATCTAATCACCTTAACCTTGTGATCTACTAGATTTTCTATCCCAGTTATAAAGGACTTAAGAATGCCACTAGTCTCATCCTTAGTAGCTAGAAAGAAAACCCATGTAAATCTACTGAAATCAAATGTGACAACTAGGCAATACATTTTTTCATAAGACTTTTTACAAATGTTGGACCAAACAAGTCCATATGCAACAAATGTAAAGGAAGACTGATTGAGTTCTCTGTTTTGGACTTACAAGAGGCTCTGTGCTGCTTTCCCTTTTGACAAGCAACACAGGTTTGATCATTTTCAAAAAGTTTGGAAGGTAAACCTCTTACAAGATTTCCCTTAACCAATTTATTCATGATTTTAAAATTTAAGTGACTTAGCCTTCTATGCTAAAGTTTAGATTCATCAAATATGGCTTTTGCAAAAAGGCAAGTTAAACCTCTTTTAGGACTATGTTCTTTAAATCAACACTATACATATTGTTCTTTCTAGGAACTCTAAGTAAAACTTGACTTTCATCAATTAACTTAAAGTTTGGAGATAAAACAATACATTCAGTGTCATTAAAAAGAACACTATTCTTTTTATCACACATTTGTGAGACACTAAAGAGATTAAACTTTAACTCTCTTACAAAATACACATTTTCAAAATCTAGATTACCAGTTTTAATGGTACATTTTTTGGTGATTTTCCCTCCTTTGGGGTTCCCTCCAAAAGCAACATATCCTCCATCTATCTCTTTATAGTTTGTAAGATAGGACATGTTCCCTGTCATGTGCCTTGAACATCCACTATCAATCACTCCTTGATCCTGTAATACCATTTATGGATTGCCCTGCACATTAGATAAGAGAATCAGTTTCTTTTGTGGACCCAAGCCATCATTGACTTGGATCTGCCTTGTGCATCAACATAATCAAACTTCTTTAGGGTGATTGATGCACTGTTGTGTTTAGAAACATGGTCTAAAACTTTAGTCTTTGGTTTCCAAACCCAACAAGCTGAGGCCTTAACAACATCAACATTATTTCCCTTAACAACATTAACTACTACTTTTGGCCTGGCAACATTAACTATTGCTTTTGGCCTAACAGTATTAACATTTTTATCCTTAACAGTATTAACCCTCTGATTAAAATTACTATTTTTAAATGTTGTATTCTTGTGAATGGGCCTCTTAACAGTTGAATGTGCTTTTTAGAAAGATATGAAAATGGTCTAGCAGCATTCACTGTTGTTTTTGTGTGAGCAACATTAACTTGTCTAACAGTATTAACTGATACTAAGCCAGACTTCATTAGTACTGCTCTTGGAACCATGTTCTTTTTAGCACATGGCTGAGTCTTTTTAGCAAAGTTTTGATGATTCACCCTTTGAGCATTGTTCCAAACAGGTTTTACCATCCTTTGTTTTTGAAACTATTTATGATGGTAATTGCAATCAACTTGCAAATGATCAAAACTTCCACACACATAACAAACCTTATTAAACATCTCAAAATTACTTCCTAGTCTTTGAGACATCATATTGTTCTAGTTTCTTTGATTGCCTCTTGGACTGTGAGTGTTTTGCCTATGTTTCTCAACTTGTTTAACAGTTTTCCTAGCAGTTTTCTCTTGTTGCGGCGCAGCTTGTTGCTCGTTTGCCCGCCATCTTATTGTAAACGTTGTTTTGATACGTTATTGAATCCATCAAAACAAGCGTCTATCTTAGCAATACTAGGCTTAACTAGTTTCTTCTCAGTTTTAGTTTGAGACATATTTCTTCCTCACTATCTGACACCCAATCTTTAATAATTGGAGAATTATCAGACTTCCTAACTACCTTAGACACTTCCTCATCATACTTTTTGTTCTCAATTACAGGCTTATTAACAAACTTATCTAAACCAGTAAAAGACAAGTCAGGTGTTATTTTTAAAAACCTTTCTTGTAATTGTCAACTATCTAACACTTTATGAGCTTGTTTAAACTTTTAGATGCATGTTCAAATTTATCTACATTAAGTTGAATGCTATTCTTTTCTTTTTGAACTATGTCAAGGTTTTCTTCCTAAGCTCTCTAATAGTTATCGTGCATTAATAACTTGTACATTATGCTTTAAAGGACTTGTACCTTATTTTGGAGGGAAGATGTATTCAAATGAGATTTTATATTACTTGTACATGAGCTTTAGTAGCTTGTGCATTCACTTTAGATATTAACCTTTCATGGAATTAGGGTTTAGAGGTATACGATAACGGTTTAAAGCCCGTCTAATGTTGCAAATGGTACATTATAAGAGTAATGTACTTTGTAATAATGATATTAAGATATCGACTTGATATGTTATGATGTTTGCTTGACATATAAATAGATATAGATGGCATAGGTAGGTTGCGTGAGCTCGTCTACTTTAGTTATGCAAGGTACATTGGATATTGAGATATTGGTAATGCAAGTAATGTAATAAAGTGAAAAATTTCCCCGTATAATTGTGATCATAGTAAAATAGGTTGATTTTGCATTTGATGAAAATTCTGGGTTGTTATAACCTTGGACTTATCAAAATTAATAGTCTCATTGCCATTAACAGTAAGCTTCCTTCATGTATTCTTCAAAAACCTTCTTGCCCTCATAGTCAACATGGCCATTTGCCATCTCTTCCATGTCATCTGGATGGATTTGTTGCAAGTCTTCATGTACAAGTTGAGGACTATTTGGTTGACTATCAAAGAATGCACAAATAATAGCATCACTCAAGTTATCAATATTTGTAAAGTTAGCAGCATTAACTTAAGTGCTAGCAGTATAAAATCCATAAGCAGTATTAATTGCTTCATTAGTGCTGCTAGTGTTGTTATTTGAAGAGGACACAAAAGCCATGTTCTGTGCGCTTGAACTTGAGCTAGACATCCCTTTAACTTCTGGTTCATACACCTTGAGGTTGTTGTAGAGATCATCAATGCTCATTGTATCCAAATCAGCTTTATTCCTCCACACAACAGCATGTGTGTTCCACTCAAGTGACAAACTTCTTAATAACTTTTGATTAACATCTTCTTGTGAAAGCTTTTCATCCAAAAGCTCCAACTGACGCACAAGCTTTTGAAGCCTATCAAAAGTTTGATCAAGCATCTCTGAGCTTGGAGCAGTGAAGTTTTCATATTGCTACTTTACGAGATTCCTTTGAGTCTTTCTTGTAGCTGCATTCCCACCAAATCTCTTTTCAACAGCTTCCAACAATTTCTTAGCATCCTTTATAGAGTTAAACTTTAACTGATGTTCATTGGGAATGCCCATCATTAAAGTACTTCTAGCTTTCACATTTAATCTTCTCTAAGCCTTTTCTTCAGCAGTTGTAAAAGGCATCTTTGTCATAACTCCTTCTACAATTTTTGTTTTTGGAAAGGTTGCACCATTCTCTATGACTTCCCACAGTGCATAGTCTATCATCTGGATAAATTATTCAATCCTCATCCTCCATATCTTTTACTCACCAGGTTTGAGCATGGGAACTTTGGATGCAGCCACCATGTGTGAAGAATCTTGATCCATATCTTTTAGCAAAAACAGGTTCTTCTTATTCACAGCTTCTCAACAAGCTTTGATACCACTTGTTGATCTTACTTCAATAGATTGAATTCCTTAAGCTTGTTTAAGGTTTAGTTATATTAGATAAATCTAACACAACTATAGTAGAAACCGTGTTTGAATGTATTAAAGATTATGCGGAATCTAATATTTAATATTAAGAAGAATTACTAATGAAACAGTAATTCAATGAACATACAATTCAACAAATAAGCTCCGATATTATTAATGATAATAATATGAATACTCTTAAAGTATTAGGGTTACAAATACCTTGAAGCTATGAATTATATGTTAGTTGTATATTTGGTCTTGGTTCTGGTACATCAAACTTTATGCCCTAGGACCTCCTTTTATACACTAAGGAGTCCAAGTCGTCTTACAATACTTTCCTAAGTATCTAAAATCTTTTCTATAAACAACTAATACATATCATATAAGCAGTACTAACTAGCAGCATTAACTTCAACTGAGTAGTCTTAACTTTGTACTAGCAGTAGTAACTACTTAGCATATTTTCTTTGATGTTCTTTAGTAGCACTAATATTCACTAGCAGTACTAACTGTGTACTAGCAGTAGTAAACACTTAACATATTTTCTTTGAAATCTCTTAGCAGTACTAACTCTAGCTGAGCAGCATTAACACAAACATGAGCAAAAGTAATTCTAACACATCAAGAAGAGTTTTAATCCCAACAGTATGTACTCGCTTTTAGTACATTATTATGTTTAACCCAAGTTAATTATTGAGTACATGATTGCTAAGTCTCTATCCTTGTAAATAGAGTTTTAGGACGATTGGGATTCATAGTAGTATTTATTTCGCTAAAGAATAGGGAAGAAAAGTTAAGTCAATACCCCCATATATTTGTTAGATGATCTCCATGTTATTTTGATCCACCTCAAATCGGGTCATTAGTTAGATTGTAAATATTGAGCATGTAAAAAGCTCAAGTGTAGGGGTACGTGTTGTAAACCCCAAGTTATGATGTATTATGTTATTAAAAAAAATAGAAAAGAAAAAGAAAGAGATTGATGTAGAGTTGTGTAGAGTTTGTATATCTTCATCCGAGTCTTGGCTTAGCAACCAAACCATCGTGTATTCGTGTAAATAATTAGCTAACCCTTCCACTCTAAATTCACCCAAAGCCACCCAAATGTATCCCATCAGTTTCCGTTTCCACTATATGTTATCTTACACCTACACCCCACAACCCTTTGAAAAGACCTCTTAGATAGTAATGAATAATGCTTGCGCCTAGCGGTGGAGGTTTGATCCTTTACCAAGCCTATGGTAATTTATATACTATAATAGGTAATGAGTGTTGATTTTCTGTTTCCCCCTTTATGTTATAATTTATTATACACCCGAGAGAAAGAGAGAATCCCAAACACTTATGTGAGGTGCTAGTGTATGCTTTCCGTGCTTTTAATTACGAGGTCTAGAAGGTTGTGTTGTAAAATACTTTTAAAGAGTAGGTTAAATGACCCTCATATTGTTATTGTCTAGGTAGAAAAGCCTATTTGCTTGAGGACAAGCAAATCCTAAGTGTAGGGGTATTTGATGAGGTGTTATTTTATATACTTTTTCAGGGTCGTTTAACCCCCTAAATCATGCATTTATGCCCAAACAAGGTACTTAATCGTTCCTTTTTAGGTAATTTAGCTTTGAAGGCATTTGGATGAAATCCATGTCACTTGGCTCATTTAGAGAAGAAACAGACAAGACTACGGACCTACACAACCTCTCTAAGAATGTTGCACATCAGCGCTGGAGACGGCGTCACAACTCTAAACAAGGCCGTCACAACCTACTTTTGTTACGTCGTTACAAATCCTTTAACTACAGTGTCAGCTCGCAACTGACCCCAGCCAAGACTAGAATATACTCTTTCATGACGGTGTCACGATTAAAATGCGAGGCCGTCGCAGCGATTTATCTATATATACAAATTTATTTTTAGGGTTTTTTTAAATTTGTAACATTTAGAATAAAAGAAAGGGACGAACCCTAGTTCGTTTAGCAGCTATTAAGGACGATTTTAGGGCCTCAAAACCCTATTGTACTTCCTTCAATTCATGTTTTAATCAAGTAAGACTATCTTAATCATTCAAATGTGTATTGTTGTGTGAATTCTATCTGTTCTGCTTTAATCTTTAACATAGCTTGGCTAAACCTTCTATTGTGTTCATTTATGATTGTATGAAACCTAGAATGTAGATCTTAGTAGTGTTGCTTCTTGTGATTAATATGCATGTTAGGTCTTAGAAAACCAGCTTTTATTTGTATCGCTATTGATATGTCTAAGAAAACATGATTGTGTAGAAAGGATACCATCGGGTAACAGTCTTCATACTACCTTGCCTCTTAATATGGTTGATCCACTCTTAATATATTTCACATGCATTTAATATACTCTTGGGGGCCAGGTAATAGTCTTCATACTACCTTACTTTGTGTTTTGCCTTAACGGAATATTAAATAGACGGCGAGTTCGTGTAATTCGTTCATGACTTAGGAAATAGTTACATAGATCATCACAAGTGTGACAAAGCAACAACACTAGGAGAAGCAATCTAGGGAGTAATACCTGATTAAATGAACACAATCTTTTATTATATTGTTATCACCTGTAGCTTAGATTATTATTTAGTTTAATAGCTAAAACCAACCAACCTCTCAAATATATGATTTTACCTGCTTTCCTATAAACATAAAAATACAAAAATAATCTTCTCTCAACCCGTAGAATTCTGTTAGACCGTGATCAAGCCTTCCCAACCTATTCCCCTAGAGAATGATAACAACCCTTGAGTCTTGCCTATACTACTACTACAATGGTTAGGTACTCTGCCTAGGGAGTTGCAAAACTTCTTGTAGAAGTCCCTTACGACAACCGCATCAAAGACCCAGTTCCTCACCTTGGGGAGCTCCTGTCTTGTTTGTCAAGAAGAAGGATGGATCATTCCGGATGTGCATAGACTATCATGAATTAAATAAGCTAACGGTGAAGAACCATTATTTGCTTCCAAGAATTGACGATTTATTCGATCAACTTCAAGGGTCGAGTGTCTACTCGAAGATCGACCTAAGATCGGGTTATCATCAGTTGAGGGTTCATGAAGAAGATATCCCGAATACTACATTTAGGACTCGTTATGGTCATTACGAGTTCTAAGTAATGCCATTTGGTTTAACAAACGCACCGGCGGTATTTATGGATCTCATGAATCGGGTGTACAAGCCATACCTGGACAAGTTTGTGATTATCTTTATTGACGACATTCTGATCTACTCAAAGAGCAAGCAAGAGCATGAAGAGCATCTTAAGTTAATCTTAGAGTTGCTTAAGAAGGAGAAGTTGTATGCCAAATTCTCTAAATGTGAATTTTAGATTCCCAAAGTACAGTTCCTTGGTCACGTGATTGATAGTCAAGGCATTAATGTGGATCCCGCCAAGATCGAGTCAATTAAAGATTGTGCATCTCCTAAGACTCCAACGGAGATTCGTCAATTTTTAGGTCTTGTTGGTTACTATCAAAGATTCATTAAAGGATTTTTAAAGATCGCCAAATCAATGACCAAGCTAACCCAGAAGAAGGTCAAGTTTGATTGGGGTAAAAAACAAGAAGCAGCTTTATTGAAGGAGAAGTTGTGTAGTGCACCTATCTTAGCTTTACCTGAAGGAGATGAGAACTTTATCATTTATTGTGATGCTTCGCATAAAGGATTAGGTGTTGTATTGATGCAGAACGAGAAGGTGATTGCTTATGCATCACGTCAATTGAAGATTCATGAGAAGAATTACACAACTCATGATTTGGAACTAGGAGCAGTAGTGTTCGCTCTAAAGATTTAGAGACACTATCTGTATGGAACAAAGTGTATCATATTCACTGATCACAAAAGCTTACAACACATCCTTGATTACAAGGATTTGAACATGAGGCAACGTCGTCGGTTGGAATTGCTCAGTGATTATGATTGCAAAATTCGTTATCACCCGGGAAAAGCAAATGTAGTGGCTGATGCTTTAAGCAAAAAAGAACGAATTAAGCCATTACGGGTTTGATCTTTAGTTATGACTATTGGTTTGGATCTTACCAAGAAAATTTTGAATGCTCAGACTGAGGCAAGGAAACCAGAAAACTTCAAGGCTAAAGATGTGGGAGGTATGATTAGGAAAGCGAAGTTAGAATCGCGTGCTGACGGAACATTGTGTTTAAAGAACATAAGTTGGTTGCCATGATTTGGTGATCTAAGGACTTTGATTATGCATGAGTCCCACAAGTCAAAATATTATGTTCATCTGAGTTTCGACAAGATGTACCAAGACATGAAGAAACTATATTGGTGGCCCAACATAAAAGCCGATATTGCCACCTATGTTAGCAAGTGTTTGACATGTTTAAATGTCAAAGTTGAACACCAGAAACCATCTGGTTTGTTGGTATAACCTGAGATACCTTAGTGGAAGTGAGGCAACATCACCATGGATTTTATCACCAAGCTCCCTAAGATGTTAAGTGGTTATGATACCATTTGGGTGATTGTTGATCATCTTACTAAGTCTGCACATTTCCTGCCAATGAAAGAAACCGATTTGATGAAGAGATTGACAAGATTGTACATGAAATAAGTGGTCACGAGACATAGAATACCAGTCTCAATCATTTGTGATCGTGACGGTAGATATAACTCAAATTTCTGGAGGTCGTTCCAGAAGGCTTTGGGTACTCAATTAGATATGAGTACTGCTTACCATCCGCAGACTGATAGGCAAAGCAAAAGAACCATCCAAACTCTTGAAGATATGTTACGTGCATGCGTGATAGATTTTAGGAATGGTTGGGATAGACACTTACTACTAATTGAGTTCTCATACAACAATAGTTATCATACAAGCATCAAATCCGCAACATTTAAGGCACTTTATGGCCGAAAATGTCCTTCACCTGTTTGTTGGGCCGAGGTCGGAGATGTTCAACTCACCGGTCTAGAAATCATTCACGAAACCATCGAGAAAATCGTTCAAATCAAAAGCAGAATTCAAGCTGCTTGTGATTGACAAAAGAGTTACGCCAATGTGAGGCGTAAGCCTTTGGAATTTCAAGTTGGAGATAGGGTTATGTTAAAAGTTTCACCTTGGAAAGGGGTTATCCGCTTTGGCAAATAAGGGAAGTTGAACCCGTTAGTACTGTTGGGAATTAAAGAGCTTCTACAAGATAATGCTGCTAAAGGACTTAATACTGCTAGTAGTAATAGTTAGTACTACTAGTTATAGTTAGTACTGTTAGTACAATGTTAGTACTGTCAGTATATAGTTAGTACTGTTAGTTAGTATATTAGTGTTGTTTACGAGATATGTATGAGATAAATTAGGAATAGATATGCATGATCTCTGCATAATCTCCTAATGCGTTTTGTAAGCCTATTAGGGTTTTCCTTAGTGTATAAAAGGAACCCTACGGCATAGTTAGATAGATCTCTTTTTCATATACTTTCATAGTCATCCTATTCATATAATAGTTAGAGTCTTTCATTGTAAGGCAAAACATATAGTTGTTTTGTGGTTTGTTCAATATATTGAAAGCTTTGTGAAAGTTATGTGTTCATTGTTTGATTGTTTCTTCTAATTATATAAAGATTAATTCCGCATAGTCTTTATATATACACCACAAGGTTTCTAATCTAGATGTTTAGATTTATCTAAGCTAATAAAAGATCCATTCAATTAGAACCAACAAGTGGTATCAGAGCGGGTGTTCTGAAATCTTGATTTAGAAGAAACAAACTAGATCTATCTCTCTGTTTATTCCCTATATCAAAAACCATAGATCTAGAAAATACCTAAAATAATTCTCTTGCAAAACTGCCACTTCTCAAGCAAGGTGAATATGACACATGGAGACTCAAAATAGAGTCATATATTCAACTTCAAGATTATGCTCTCTAGGAGATCATAGAGGAAGGCAACTCTTTCAAGCCAGTAGCTCGAACTACTGCAAACGAAGATGGTACATCTACTACAACAATACTTGGTGTTGTTACTGCTAAACAGAAGATCCTAAAGAAGAATGATCTTAAAGCCCGAAGCATCCTAATGATGACACTTCCAAGTGAGCATTTACTTACTTTCAATAAACACAAGGATACCAAGTCTTTATTTGAAGCCATAGAAGCAAGATTTGGTGGTAATAAAGCCACCAAGAAGACTCAAAAGACACTATTAAAGGCATATTTTTTTTTTAATTTACCGTGAAGAAATCAATGTCGTTCACGATCTAGAACCTAAATGGTATGCAAAAATTAGAAGGTATATGAGATTAATGAGAAAAACAACGATCTTTTCATTGATAAATAACTTACCTCCCATAATTGAAGGGTGTTTTGATATGTAGGAGAGGAGACTAATTGACAATGTGCATAAAATAGCTTATTAGTTGTAACAAAAAATAATGCAGTAGATGTGTTTGGATATGTGTATTTCCCACTTCATCCTCTTCCTAGTCGCCTCCAAAGTTTCATTCTCGGACCATACGGGACTGGGTGTACTCAGAACGTACACAACTTTCAGGGTGGTAAGAAGAAAGTGCATCTTCTTTTGCCAGCGACGAAAGTCCTGCCCTTCAAACTTTTCCAACTTATCGAACTTACTCGTCATATCCTTCACAGATTCTCCGTTCGTCATGATCACAGATACTTCAATCTTTGTTATGAATTTATGATCACAGAAATCTGAGAGTCGTGTAAACACTTTCAGATTGAAGTATTTCGATGGTTCTATCGAAATCTCAAATCGGATAAAACTCAGATTTAGAATCGAGAATGTGTTTTTTATGTTGTTATGAAAAAACGAACCAGATTGATAATGTATATATGACCAACAAACTGAAAATAGGTTGTAATTGCTATTGCAGTTATTTTAACTACCGAATCAGTTAAATTAAAGGAAAAAATCAAGTCCATAATTCTGGGAATTTTTTTTCAAGTGCGTTTTTTAACATTGCACTTTACATCGGGAAAAATCGACCCCAGCCAAGGGCTCTGCCCCTTGGACCCTGCTACCAGGGGCGCTGCCCCCGGACCCCCATGATTCGGGGCTTCGCCCCCGAATGATAATCATAATAACGTCATACAAGTGTGCACTCCGCACAACCCCGACTTGTTGAACATTTATCACGATTATACATTGGTCAACTAAGTCAATCCATTACACTTAAATCATATTGGTGACATAAAATCACCAACATTCCTCCCCTATTTAAGTGTAATCTTGATTAACTTAAAGCAAACTCATAACAAACAACAAACTAAAATATCGAGACGATTTAATTTCACATTAGTACATTAGCATTCCAAATATTCGAATATCAATCACTAAAGGATTGAACTCTTTCTATTCATAGTGAATACATGAAGATAATATACACAACAGTTTACACATTCACATGTTCT
>BQNB010071149.1:0-32868 GCA_026074375.1 Tanacetum coccineum | reverse complement strand
AGTCTAAAGCATCAAACGTGATGCCGTATGCGCACATAGGCTGGCCAAGAATAAGAATATGCAAAAGTTAGCTTGCAGTCATGCCGTGTATTGCATCAGACCTTAACCAGGCAATGATGAATAATAGTGCTTTAGACGCTTTTCTGAGCCAAATGATCGTTTGAAACCACTAACTGTTGGTGCTTGAAGTGGCGGGGCAACATCAAGTTATGCTTGCAGCCACGGTGTGTCTTTTGGAACCTCGGTGCATTCCATTAAAGCTGACATTGTTCGCATCTTGGCCGGGCGAATTATTAGATTTGCAGTCATGGCGAATACTGACTCATTGACACGTACCTTGGCGGGGCATCACATAATTGTGTTTGCAACCATTACGGGTTAAATTTTATACATACATAAGTTTGTGTTATTCATTATGGACGATGCGGATATTGCCTGAACGTCGTTTTTACGCAATGGGGGTATATATGGTGCGCGGTTTGTTGTGTTTTTTGGGTTTTACATGGCGGTGGAAAGCATATAAGTCATCAGTAAGTTATTTTATGTCTCGCCAAAAAAAATCAAGGCCAGCGGTAAGCTTCATATTCGATGTCGGTTTTTTGATTATGTTCATTGCGGGTTAAATTTTGTTTGCTGGGGGTTTGCTGATCTTTTGGTTATTGTGGTGGTCAAAACTGACCTTGACGTGGCTATGTGTTGCAAAATACGTTAATGAGGTTTTTTTATGAATTATTAGATACTATTGTCATAAGTCGATGGATTCAATTGCTTTGTGATGTGTACTGATTCTTGAGCAGCCTATGAGCGTCTAAAGCATCAACTGTGATGTTGTATGCGCACATAGTCTGGTCAAGAATAAGAATATGCAAAAGTGATTTACGTGATGATTGTGATAGTAGTTGCACTTTGGCGACCTCAGCAATTACAATATTGTTTGTTGCTTTGAACACTTTTCTGAGCGTGTTATTGGGGGGGAAGCATCAAGTTATGCTTGCAGCCATGGCATGTGCTTTGGCACGGCAGCACGATAGTGTGTTTGCAGCCATGGTGCATCCGAATCCCTTTTATTAAAATTGAATCTTTTGCAATAAGTTATGAAATCTCTTTATTAACTTAAGGTGAAACTGCTAAATACCTTGAAGAGGCTTTTGCACTGAAGTGTTTTGATGTATGCCTGCTGGTATTGAAGTGCATAAAATTGATCCTTTTGAGATTAATGAAACGAAATAATGATCGGTCATTGGGTGGTGTTCGACCCGTATCTTGGTTGGGCAACCCGGATGGTATTAAACAAATGCAACCGGTGTTTGCAGCCATGGGGGTGTTTGATCCCCTTTTGTTCGATTGTGTCTGATTTGGATGTAGAAAATGTCTTCTGCTTTGGCATCCGTGATGGTGGCAAAATCCTTTCCGTATGTTTTGATGCTATATTATGTTCGTTAACTATACCTTCGTAAGGATATAATTATGAGCAGTCTAAACAAAACACGTAAAAATGTGTAACTTGGCTTGGCGACCTATTAGGTGTGCAACCATGGTAGACATACAAGCGCTCTAATTTGAGCCAATACGTTATCTTATGTGAAATTCTTTTGGTCGTATTTATTCGATAATGACGCGATAATGGCGGTAACAGCCATAAGCGGTTTTGCGTTTCGATACATTTTATTTATGGTCAACCAACAACGTACAGAGGAAATCGTGCCGCTAATTAGTATCGCCATTTTTCTTTCGATTTTTGTTCATACACCAGTTGGGGGTATCGGAGCAAAGAAACGCTTATGGCTGTCACTGCCCACTACTACCTCATGCTAAGCCTATGCTTCAAAAGACTTAGGTGACATTTTTTACCGGGTCTTAAACGTGCCTAATATTCTGTTTTCAGGTATGCCTATTCTTCTCTTCCTTTATGATATACAGATTGAGACAATGATGACAAATACCTGTAAATCTAAGCCTTCCTTGAAGCTATTTGAAAAGAAAACCAACATTAAATTAGATATTTCAATTGACCATCTCTATATCCATGTCAGCAATCCACATTAATGATTTCAAGATTAAAATTATACTTTCTTCGTCTCAATTTATTAGTCCCATATAAAATAGTACAAAGTTTTAGGAGTATGAAATAAATGACACTTTTACCCTTAAATATAACTTTCAAAAGTCAAAAAGTACTCTTTGTCATTCATATATTCAGACGTCTTTCCTTATGAGCATATTCTTAGTACTGTAGTTTTACTTTAACTTTGTTTGACAAATTTTTGGAGGCAAAAAGTTAGAGCATTTGTTTGACACTAAATTAACATTACCTAAAATTTGTTTCAAAAAACATCACGTACCTAAATTTTGTCCAATATTCTTCCCTCCACATTCTTGAAATATTTTCCCACCAATTGTGTAAAATTCACGTCTCCCTCCTAGAGATGCAAATAAATCGGTTAAAACCGGTTTTCGGTTATTAGAAAACCGGTTTTAAAAAAACCGGTTTCGGTTTTTTCGACCGGTTTTTTAAAAAACCGGTTTGGATTTTCATCTCTACTCCCTCCTAATGGGTTTAGGTAAAACCCATTCTACATATGAACTTAAGAAAAATACATTACGTAAATTTCCACCAAGTCATTTTTTAAATGGAGTGCACTACAATTTCATGCACTAACAGTAGAAAAACATTTTTGAGTAATTATAAACGCCATGCAATCTTACAATCTTTGTTGCAAGAAAGTTCCGATGGTAAATTAGAAAAGGGAACAATAAAAAAGGTAGCGGGTAAATTTGGCGTATCTAAGAAGACCGTAAGTCGCATTTGGCATCATGTTAACAGTCAACTTCTTGATGGGTCTGTGGTTGATGTATCTTCCAAAAAGATGAACGTGGTTGGACGAAAGAGGGTAGAAATTGATTTGTCTTAAGTTTTAGAAGTTCCATTAAGTCGTCGAACTAATATTCGGTCTCTTGCAAATTCAATAAGTATTCCGAAATCGACATTGCATAGACGAATTAAGGAAGGTGCATTAAAACCACACACAAATGCAATTAAGCCTAGTCTCACTGATGAGAATAAAAAATCAAGGTTAGCGTTTTGCTTATCTATGCTTTCTCCATCTTTATCTAGTGGCACCCCTACATTCAACGATATGTTTAACATCATTCACATAGATGAAAAATGGTTTTACATGTCAAGACCGTCTAAGCGCTATTACCTTGTTCCCGGTGAAGAAGAGCCGTTTAGAACATGCAAATCAAATAAGTTTATCACAAAAGTCATGTTTCTTGCCGCGGTTGCGTGGCCAAGATTTGATACGTCGTGCAATGAAATATTTTCTGGAAAGATAGGTATCTTTCCACTAACAACCTTAGAACCGGAAAAGCGATCAAGTAAAAATCGTGTTGCGGGTACAATGGAGACCAAACCTATTTTATCGGTGACTAAAGAGGTAACAAGGTCATGGTTAATCGAGAAAGTTTTACCGGCTATTAGAGCGAAATGGCCACAAGGCCATACGGGTCCAGTTTTTATTCAACAAGACAACGCGAAACCTAATATTGGTGTTAATGATGATGAGTTTCTTCAAGAAGCATCTCGAGATGGGTTTGATATTCGACTTCACTTTCAACCACCAAATAGTCCCGATTTAAATGTGTTAGATCTCGGTTTTTTTTAGCGATTCAATCACTTCAAGAACAAGAGTCTTTGAGAACAATAGATGAATTAGTTTATGCGTTCAAACGGCATTTGAAAAAATATCATCACATGATCTTAACAATGTTTCTAACTCTACAAACTTGTATGAAAGAAATTATGAAGGTTCGTGGTGGCAACAATTATCAAACGCCACATATCGGAAAGGCTAGATTGAAACGACAAGGACAATTACCATTACAAATTGAGTGTGAAGAAAACTTAATTGACGAAGTGATATCATTTTTAGCTTAGTAGAAAATGAAGTCATGTGCTAGTAAAATCCTTTTGTATTGTTACGTTTATGGATAAAAGGTGAATTTGTTTGTATTGTTTTGTTAGATCTTGATGTACATTAAAATTGTTTGATGTTGTCTGATCAATTGTTATCACCAATGTTTTGAAAACCAGGTTTTGAATCGACCCGGTCGAGTCACCGCGTCACCGGGTTACCGGTTCGACCGGTTGGACCGCCGGGTCAACCCGCAAGTTATACGTTAGAAATACGTGAATCAATTGGAGGCACACACGTTAAGACACACAGAGTACGTTTATTAAATACTTAATATATATTTATTTATTATTAAGGATTTAATATGCTTCACGTTGATAATTTAAATAACCGTTAGTTACCGTTATATTTTATAACTAACTCAACAACTATTTAAATATGAACCGAAGGGACTAAAATTGACAAAACCCGAACCTTGTGGGTGTCACTTGTTAACCGACCCATATAGCTTCTAGATGGGGGTTTTGAGATTAATTTTAGAGACAATGGATAATTATTGTATTGTGATAAGGATTATAAGAGTATCCTAGTTTATCTATACAACTAGGGTTGAGCTGCTATATAAACACCTCATTCCTCTCCTCGTAAAAATTAATAATTCGTCCATTCACATTAAATACATTCGATCACAACCTCTATTCACCGAATATTCCACATACGGTTTTGTTTTCTCCCTGTGTCGACAAAAACAATAGTAGAAAAGCAAATTCATTATTTGCATTGTTATTTACGTGTGCATGCTTTGTTTATGCATGCAATATAGTGAATAACAAAAGTCACTGATCCCTTTTCTTTTATAACTGATTCGAACATATCCCTTGGGATTCGAATTAGTTTTCGGTTCGAGATACAAGTGTTGTTTGGTTTTCGGTTCAAGTAATTTAGCTTACACCATCGGTGCATGGAGCTCGTGAAGTTACGACTAGCATTGTTGCGTACTTGTTCGACGTGTTGTGTGAGCAACCGTAGAGGTGGTAATTTAATCACTCGTTTCAAGATCAAGATCCGGCGTAAGTTTATTGATTTTTATCATTAAACAAAAGGTTAGTAAATTACTTGTTTAATTTATATGTGTTAATCTATATGCTAAAACTAGATCCATTCCGCTGCGTACTCGTAGCTAATTGGTTACCTAGATTGTTAAATCTCAATAGTGGCATCACGAGTCAACTTGTTTTGGCATTAGGGTTACATTTTTTGAATTATATCATGTCTTGATTGTTCACGCCTAAATTTAATTCATATATATATTGATCTGCTGCGCTTAATATTTTATTTAATGTTTTCTTGCAAATATGGCAAAGATTATGTAAATCCTTGCCATAATTAAATAAAATTAGTAGATCTAGATCTTGAAAACTTATGATTGCTAAACATAAAAGGAATAAAATTAAATTGTTAATTTAGTATATGTTTCTTTTTATAAAGATCACATTATATATATAAAAGATCTTGATTTTATTTTTGGTAACTAAAATCTTTTATTTTTGGAAACTAGATCTTTTATATATTTAGTCTGATTTTGTTTCCTTATCCGGCCATAAGACCTACTCAATCACTTTTGTGATGAATGAGGCGATCTAGGCACATTGATGAAAACCTAGTGAGGGTCTTATGGTTCTCCAAGTGGGGAAGACTAGCTTGAGAACTCGGATTTTACATGTTTACTTGTTAATTTAATGTCATCATTAGCTTTAGTCTTTATGTGCATATTTTTACTTGATTACTCGTATACGCGCCTAATATATATGCAATACAGACTAATATCTAAAGAAAGATGATATTAAAACTAGTCCATTAATTACACGTTTAAATACATGCTCATTGTGACCTATTATTTGTTTCGTGCAAAATTTGATTTTTGAGAAAATTAATAAGACTATAAAATATGAAACTTGATTTCAAGATTAAAAACTGGACGCTATGGACTCATGGGAAGTACGGCTCATCCACTAGAACAAACTATAAGAGAAGTTTAAGGAGGATTTTTCCTAAAGAACTCAGGTTTTTAATACACTTCGCGCTGACCTGATTCTCCGCTTCTTTGTGCGTTTGAATGGAGTTACCGTGAACCATGGCATGTCACTACAATGTCATTATTAAAGGTTTTTAAAAATTAGTGCTACAAAGTTGATTTGCATGCCTCTTTGTACACGTTTTTTTACACATTTATGTGCATACCCTTTTGAAAATTTTAAGTCTATGCCAGCCAACCAGGAACACGTGCATTTGGCTTGACCGCTTTGGTAAGACCTTAGGGCCATTCCAACCCATGACGAATTTCGTGCACTGGTCAGACCTCTGGCAATTTTTGCGCGTTCTTGCTTGGTCGACTTAATTCGAGTAGGTTTGGTCAGACCTTGGACCCGGGGAATAAGACGATACTAAACATGCTCTCAAACATTATTACATGCTGACTAATGCTTTTTTGACAAGTATCATAAATCTAAGAGCTGCATTAAAATGCAATTAACGCTCGACGCTTACCTTTTGCCCCACTTGTTTACGCCCTGGTCAGACCTTTGATAATAAGTGGGAGGTCAAGTTGGATCTTATTCTTAATTAGTAAATTAATTGGGTAGTTAATTCTATTAAGAATTTAATTATCGAAAATACTAAAATTAAACTTTCTATGTTCTGATTAATTGTGTTATTGCAACATAATTCGTAAATGAAAGTTTGTTTTCTCATAGAAGACAAACATAGTCTCTTTTCCAGGTAAGAAAAGTGAGACTTACTCCTATCTCTTCTCATTGGTTGACAAGAATAAGATAGGGTTATAATTGAATTATTATCAATTATATTTAAACTCATTTTTAGTCTTTCATTACCCACTTCCGGTTCTGAAATCTTTGAAAGCTAAAATATTTGTGTAACTTGAGAACATTTTGTTTATAGCTACCAAAATAATGACATCTTGCACTTGTCATGATGTATGAGTTTAAACCGCACGAGTAAAGAAAATTGCTAGCAGGTCTTCTAAGTAAATTTTCTTGGACTCATTTCATTCCTTATAATGCTAAACACCCTTGTAGCTAGGCAGACCGATTAAGGAGGAATTGCATGCTAAAATGTTTAAGTTAATGAAAGCATGAATGACTAGTCCCTCATCTACATAAGTAGAACTCCATATACTCTGTTCAATACCTAAGTACATTGCTACTTGTAGGCATTTTAAGAGAGTATGAAAGTAAATAAATCGCTATTTGCTTTTTACTGGTAATTTAACACTTACAATGTTGACAAATCCAGTGAGAGCTTTGTGAGGTTGTCAATTTCAGTGAGAGCTATAAGACATGTTCCTTGGTAGTTGCCCATATTATTTCTAGCTTGCTTTGAAATAATTCATTACTTTCCGAATATGAACGACCGTAGTTTAAGAAAAACTGCATTTTATTTTATAGATAACATGTTGCCTTTCTGATGTTGCTTTTCGAAGCGTTATCTATAGAATAATCCACAACTCCTTATTAAATATTATGGTTCGAAATCTACTTGTAATATCTATGACACTATCATATTGTTTATACTTTCGAGCACGGGTCGTATTGTATTAAATAATGTTGTCACGTACACAAGTGTGAGAAATCTTAAGTGTGTGCAAGGAACAACATATAACAATATGATTATTGGTTTCTCTTGACCGTAAGGTAAGGAAGCTAATCATTTTACTAGGACTTAAACACACAAGATGTTTGTTGTCCTATTACAATTAAATGTTAAGATATAATAATAAAGCTACTTCAGTACATTGACTACATGTTTTAGTCAATATAATTATGGTTCGATTATATAATCATAATTATGAAGTATGAAATTAACTTGAAATTACTATTGAACTCAAGAGTTTGCGTTCATAATTACTTTAGTTAGTATAATTATGTTTACTTGATTAAGAGATAATTATAAAGTCCTTGAATTAATCAATGACTTATAACATAAAGTATGTAGTAAAATTGTTATGTCTTCTTGTTAACACATTAACATGAGGTCCTTGAATTATTCAAAGACTTATAATGTATACTTGACATGTTTTGTTTTCTTGTAAACACATGAACATAGAATTCTTGAACTGATCTGTTTTCTTGTAAACACATGAACATAGAGTCCTTGTATTATTCAAGAAATATATGTTATAGCATGCACTTGGTTTAAAATACTTTCTATTCAATTTGGCTTGACCCAATTGGTGGGTATTTGATCCAAAGAGAATTAAGTTATATAGAATATTCATAGAATACCACATTATTATGGTATGTCTAATGTGTTGAAACAAACTATATTTATATTGTTTGTTTTCTGATAACTTTAATTGCTCTACCTCCAAAAATCGATCAATGTTAGAATTTTGCGTGTGTCGTGGATACACTCAATAAAGTTTCAACCTAGAAGGTATTTAAGACATAATCTATTTATGGATTGGGGTGAATCCCATTATGTCTTTATTAAAGTTTTGAAATTTGTTAATATCTTATGAAGCATATTATTAACAAACTAGAGATGAGAACTGTAAGATGTATTTTGTTGTCCCATTTAAGAACAATTTATTGTTGCTTAAATACTTAGTATTTAGAGAAGTATCTCTTCTTACAAAAGTAAGTGGGAGCATCTATAAATCTTGAAGATATTCAAGAACAAAATACATAACCTTCTGAATTCACTTGCTGATGTCATACTAAGGTTAACATGAAAAAGTTCAAACCAAAGTATAATGTAACTCTCATTCATAAATCTGCATGGATACCTCATCAATGGAATGATATTTTAATATCAATGCTGAGGAATATAAGTTAGAGGGTCATAATAAGCCTGCTAACTAATAAGATGAATTATCACATCTTGAATCTGCAATATGGCGAATTAAGGATCATAACTCTTTCCTTAATGATTACCTTGTGAGGACGATGTGTAATCAAAAGGGTTATGAGTCTATATTTGTAATATGACAATTAAGTTTTATAACTATTTTCTTTATGATTACCTTTGCGAGGACGGTGTGTAATCAAAAGGGGTTATGAGTTTAAAAGAATCTTTATAAAGTATACAAGATAAAAGAATCAAAGTGTGGATTAGATTATGCATCTAGGAGCCGAGATCTTAAGTTTAATCCCAATATGGTTTTTGATTAAATTAAGATAACTCCTGAGTACAGCTGACATCAAGTGGGAGCATTATGTTTTTCCTTAAAATTCATATGTTATGTAACATATTGAAAGCATCATTCCATCAAAGCTAGATATTAATCCTTAGATTGGAATGAAATTTCACTTGGCAATTTAGGAAATAAAACAAACAACCTTGTAATAAATGTTTAATGAAATAAACATATGCAGAAATTAAGTCCAACACAATGCAATACATCATTGAAGCAAGTCTTAAATGATATATTTAAGTTGAGATAATTTATTACATGGATAGAAACCTTATGTTTTTAACTAAGGATTCATCATCTATATATATTATAGTGTGTACGTGACTGGTTGCTACTTTTGCATGAGAGCAAGATGAGCTAACAACAATATCTAATCGAGAGTATTTAGATAACAACATCTAATTGAGAGAATTTAGATGATTGTTAAAACAAATGTTTACGAATTATATAAGGCACACTGTTGTTTGTGTACACACGATGCTATAGAATAATCAATACTAGTTAAAGTAGGATTTCATATTTTATAATAAATCTACTAACTAGATATGCTCGGCTAAGAGCATTGTTGCATTACACATTAAAGAATGAGAATACTTTACATTTTAAGAAACTGTAAAGATGACTGTCTGAGATAGGTATGTTAATACCCCATTAAAGGTACTGTCACATTTCCATACTATGATACTTGCAATAGTATGCAAATATACATACGACATTCATCATCATTCAAATCCTTCACAATTTGTGATTTTGAAACAAGTATTCGGAAATTTTACTCAGATAACTATTTAGCTGTCTTGTAAAGGAAAAGTTGAGAATGTTGGAAACATTGGACTTCAACTTGCTAATTAGTTTCATGCATATCTATTTTAATATCTGGATAATTGAGATTGTAAGACAATTTTTACGTTCTGATGAATGAAGATACGTGGTATTTGTTATTCATACATATAAAAATTGTTATCATATATTTGCATGTTTAATCCTTGAATGATTTTATCATTCTAAATATGTCCATTGTCGGTTAACATTATGGGAATAATTGTTACATAAGGCAAATATGAGTGTTTTGGATACCCCAACCTTCGAATATTTACTTTTGGATCCTAGTCATGAGTAAGATATCGAAAATGGTTTAAATAAGTCGTCCTTAGACTTGAGATGCAAGCAAGTTCTGTATGTGTGGATATCACTTTTTGAGTCTAAGTCAAACGTTATCCTGAATAAGGTAGTCATAAAGGCTATTCTTGGAAGTGATGTGAAGCAGCATCCACAACACTTGTAGTCAACAAAGAATTTGTTCCTCCACCTTGAATATGTGCAGAATTGATACGTGATGCCTCTCCAGAATTAATCAGATGATTGTGTGGCCGCACCCAAAGTGTAATTCAAGATGATTCTTGATTATGTTTGGTAGATCTGAATTAACTTTTATAACGAGAAACTAAATGGTTAAACTATATGGAATGAGTTAGGATCCATATACATGATTTAACGGTATCTAGAACAAATGGATGATAATGGCAAGTAAAAGACAACCATTATAAGCTGAGATTGTTCCTGAAACTTTATCTCAAGTATTTCTAATTTAAAGGTAATTGTGTGTGTTGCTGGACGTTGCCAATTATCAGTATATCTGCAGCCTGCTACTCCGACTCCCAAGTGGGAGCTGTTAGAATATGTTAGTCGGTTTCACAAGTTATACGTTAGAAATACGTGAGCCTATTGGGGGCACACACATAAGACACGATGAGTACGTTTATTAAATACTTAATATTTATTTATTTATTATTAAGGATTTAATATGCTTCACGTTGATAATTTAAATAACCGTTAGTTACCGTTATATTTTATAACTAACTCGACAACTATTTAAATATGAACCGAAGGGAATAAAATTGACAAAACCCGAACCTTGTGGGTGTCACTTGTTGACCGACCCATATAGCTTCTAGATGGGGGTTTTGAGATAAATTTTAGAGACAAGGTATAAGTATTGTATTGTGATAAGGATTATAAGGGTATCTTAGTTTATCTACAACTAGGGTTGAGCTGCTATATAAACACCTCGTTCCTCTCCCTCATAAAAATTAATAATTCGTCCATTCACATTAAATACATTCGATCACAACCTCCTCCCTGTGTCGACAAAAACAATAGTAGAAAAGCAAATTCATTATTTGCATTGTTATTTACGTGTGCATGCTTTGTTTATGCATGCAATATAGTGAATAACAAAAGTCACTGATCCCTTTTCTTTTAAAACTGATTCGAACATATCCCTTGGGATTCGAATTAGTTTTTGGTTCGAGATACAAGTGTTGTTTGATTTTCGGTTCAAGTAATTTAGCTTACACCATCGGTGCATGGAGCTCGTGAAGTTACGACTAGCATTGTTGCGTACTTGTTCGACGTGTTGTGTGAGCAACCGTAGATGTGGTAATTTAATCACTCATTTCAATATCAAGATCCAGCGTAAGTTTATTGATTTTTATCATTAAACAAAAGGTTAGTAAATTACTTGTTTAATTTATATGTGTTAATCTATATGCTAAAACTAGATCCATTCCGATGCGTACTCGTAGCTAATTGGTTACCTAGATTGTTAAATCCCAACAAAAATAACTTATTCGCTGGATGTGTCTTCACAAGTTCTTGTTTCATTGATACGTGATCTTTTTCAAGATCAGTAAGCCTCATTCTCATTCGTGTTACTTGTAATTTTAGTTCTCGGTTTTCTCTCCTAACGGATGCATAATTGTCCCTAGGAGAGATACAACCACTTCCTGCAGCGCTTGCAGAGTGTTGTGGGAATTGTGTGTTCAATGATCAAAAGAAGAGGTGATTGTGACCTCCATTCATAGCGTTTCTAAGCTTTATTTGCTCAAAGTAGAGCACTTGAACCGCCATTTGTACAAGAAGACGTTCGTTTTGTATTGTGTGACTACATGCCTATTGACTCAGTTTTTGGCAGTCGATTGTTTTACACATTCGGTAACGCTCCGAGTCTTTTAGATTCAGGTGAACCTGACATTTAATTGAGTCGTTTTTAGATTTGATTAATATAAAGTCAAAAAATGTAAGAGACAGCACTGTTGTTTACTTTTTGGCGCCTTTTTCCACACTGGTTTTGTTCGAAGAGGTTTTCTATTCAAATAATTTTAGTAAGTTTTTAACTTTCTTATTTGCTTTTTTCATTTTAAGTATAAAAAATATTCATCTTTCTATTGTTTTGCATGTATTAGAAAAACTTGTCCATTCTAAAGTTAAACCAATTGAAAACTCTTAGACGGGGTGTAATAAAGAGATCACATCATTGTATTCATCACCGTCATTTTAGCGTCAGATTAGTTTTTTTTTTACAACCAACACCACCAATTTAAAATAATAAGACAACCAACTTCACCACCAAATGATACTCACTCAAACACAAATGTACTTCACCAAAACGCACACAAATATACACACTACACGACTCGGTCTTGACATCAACCAATTAAGTCTTCATTATTGTTAGTCGAAGACGTGTGATCAACTGGGGCCGTAATAAGTCAAGACGCATCTTGAGTGTCCAACACTTGATCTTGACACCCTTATTACGCCCGGTCTTAGAATGCAAACGCAAAACTTTTAAACTGACGCAATTTGACTGCATTTTTCTTAATTTTACTTTTTTAATTAAACTTATTTTCAGTATACATGATAATTTTGAAATATAAAGGCAAATAATGTTTAGGAACATTGCTACACATTCATAACTTTTTATATGTTATATTAAAGAAGTGTTTGTTTTCGAGATTTGGTTACATTCGGTAAGTAGTATGGTCTCTTTTAATATATGACGTTTGATTGTTAAAAACTGTTAAGTATTAGTATGCAGTTTAGTCTATAGTATATGGAGTAAAAAGAAAATTTAGCCCAAGTTTAGCCTAAATAGGATTCTATAGGTCGGTTATATATACTCTATATATACATACGATGTTTTTAGTCTAGGGCATTCAAGATACAACTGTTTTCTTCCTTGTAACACCAGGGTTTCAACTCCTTTTAGAGTTGGTTTACTTCCCCCCCCCCCTCCCATCTCTACAATAAAGAGGTGAGGGGTAATTGTACCGTTCATTCTTTTCCGTTGATCAATAAAACGTAAACGTTTGGGTCAAGTCGTGTGGGTTCTTCTTTAGTCGTGTATGTGTGTCGGTTACTTTACGAGTTTGGATTCCGCATAGTTCGCTTCCAGGTTTGTGGTAGGATTTTACAACAAGTGGTATCAAGAGCTTTGGTTCGTATAAGCGGAAGCGAGGTCGATCTCATAAAGGGTTTTCTTGTTCGTCGATTGTTCGACAACAAGGGTTCTGGGGTTTTCGGGTTTACGAAGATTCAAGGTTGTCGAGATTTTGCAAGGTTTTTGGGTTTACAAGAACCGGTTGGCAAGGGTTATTTACATCGACAAGGTTTTCGAGTATCAAGCAAAGAAGAATGAGGATAATCGTTTTGGCAGTTGTTTTCAAAAGACGAATACGACAAAGCGGTGTAAATTCTTGTTGCATGCATGTAATGATATTTATTGTTAGATGCATACGTGAAATTCTTGTTTGTATGTGACACCACTAACTAAAGAAGGGTTATTAATTATGTATTCTTGTTTTGATCATTTATAAGAAAATTTTTAGTTTATAGCCATAAAGCAAAAGGCTTCTACACACGGGATACTTTGGAGTTCGTGATTGTGAGGTTTAATATATCACAAGGGTTTAAAAAAAATCGATCGACAAACGAATAGAAAAGTAAGTCCAAGACTTGTCGAGGTTGCAAGGTTTCTTAGGTTACAAGAAATTGTTTTGCAAAAATAAAAGTACGACAAGGGTTACTTCAAAAGCGTCGGGTACTTTCTTGAATCAAGGGTTGTCGATTTGATTGGATGGTCTGATTTCCAAGGTTCAATTGATATTTGATTAAGAAGGGGTTTTGTTTTTTGAAGGGTTTCTTGGTTTGATCAATTTCTAAGAAGGTTTATTCTTAGGGTTATATCGATAAAGCAAGGGTTTTTTTCAAACGGGTTACTTTGCTAGATCGTGTTTTGTGTAGGTATATTCACAAAAGGTTAAACGGTTAGCAAAGGGTTAAAAGAATGATGACGGGTACGGAGTTTGACATCAAAAAATTCGATGGGTAAAATGACTTCGGGTCATGGCAGGTAAGGATGAAGGCTTTGCTGGAACAACAAGGATTAGCTGCTGGAGGAGTTACCTGCAGCCACAACTGTGGCATACGATAACGTCATTCGGAAAAAGGCTTACGGCACATTGATCTTGTGTTTCGGTGATCGGGTCCTACGGGAGATCACCAAGGAGACGACTGCAACGGGGATTTGGAAAAAGTTAGAGACTTTATACATGACAAAGTCTTTAGCTAATCGTTTGTACTTGAAGAAGAAGTTATATACTTTTCAAATGCATCCAGATAAGAGTCAGTCTGAATATATTGATGAGTTTCACAAACAGGTAGATGACTTAGCGGCTATAGATATTGCTATATCGGATGAGGATCAGGCATTTTTATTGCTCACATCTTTACCATCGTATTACAATAATCTTGTAGAGACTTTGCTATATGGTCAGGATACTTTGAAGCTAGAAGACATGCTCATGACACTTAATTCTAGGGAACTTTAGAAGATGACGGAAGCAAAGGGTGATGGTGGTGAAAGGTTGTATGTGAAGAGGAGATCTAGTCAGAGGGATATGGAGCAGGGTACATATAGTGCATGGTCAAAGTCACAGGAAAAAAGCAGCAGACTCGGGTGTTATATATGTCAGTCTGAGGAGCATTTGAAAAGGGATTGTCCCAGGTATAATCACAAGAAACCTCAATGTTGTGTCAGGATTGAAGATCATGTATCCGGTTCTGGAGCTGATGGTTATGACACTGTTAATGCTATGATGGCTATGAGTGTTGAATAACTATTGGACTGGATCACTGATTCAGGGGGGCTCATACCATATAACATACAGGAGAGATTACTTGGTTGATTTGAAGAGTATGATAGTGGTAATATACTGCTTGGTGGTGATGGCAGGGAATGCCGTGTACGAGGGACAAGGTTCAAGTACATATGAGGGATGGGTCAAGTTTCGTGTTGGACAACGTCAGGTATGTTCCGGAATTAAGGCGAAACTTGATATCATTGGGGTACTCTTGAAAAAGAGGGTTTTACAGTGAAGATGCAGTCGGGAAAGATCAAGGTTATAAAGGGTTCACTAGGAGTATTATCAGGAACAAGAAGGGCTAATTGCGTATATACCCTGGACGGTCAGGCGATGACCAAGACATTGAAGGGTAGGAAGCAGTTAGGAGAATATTAGACTGGGTGGAAGATCAAGAAGGGTAATGTTCTTGATTTTTGTAATCAGAGGTCTACATAACAATGTACGAAGAGTGGGGTCGCCAAACATTTGGGTGTTGCAGTGATACAACAGCAGAATGGGTTGGTTAAGAAGACAAACGTGACACTCTTAGATAAGGTACGTTATTTTCTGATTCAGTCTGGTTTGTCCAAAGTTTTTTGGGCAGAGGATACAACCATGTCTACATATCTAGTGAATAGGTCACCATCATCAGCGATTAGATTTAAGACACCTGCAGATATGTTAGGGTTTTTGGTTGGCTTGCTAGTATTAAGCAAGGGATGCTTGAACCGGTTAAGGTCAAGTGTATATTCTTGGGATACCATAAAGGTATAGTGGGTAATAAGCTTTGGAGGTTAGATGATGTTACTTCAAAGATAGTGCTTTACAGGAATATGGGTTTCAATGAAAGTGAGGAATACAAGAAAACTTTCATTGGTTCTGGTGTAGGTACGGGTTCAGTGCAGGTGTTGCAAGGAGTTGAGTTTGAGGTGAAACCACAGAAGGATCATACATTTGATGTGGAACCTTATGGGAACGTCGATCATGTAGTTGGTTAACAGGAAGTACAAACTCAGGATTTGATATACTATCATCCAACACGTGATAGGGAGCAATACTTAGCATGGGAACTATTCAGCTATTGAGAAGACAGTAATAAGGCTGCTTTTGCAGTTGCTGCAGTGGATAAGATTTATGCACATGAGTCATTGACTTTCAATAATACAGTTGCTTGTGAGGTGATTTCCAAGTGAAAGGTTGGATTAAAAGATGATATGGATGCTCGGTCAGATGTGTATGCGCTCAGCAACAGTTGCAAGAAATACAGTGACGACATCGATGTCTATAACTGGGAGTATACACTAGGTATGTTCATACATCTATTTCTCTATGTAGATGGTATGGTTTTTTCTTGCGGATGCAAGGCTGAGATCTGGGTTACCAAGGGTTTGCTGGTTAAAGCAAAAGGAAATATACTTGGTTTGGAGATCATCAAGGATTAGAGTCGTAATACTCTAAGGGTGTCACAGTCCAGGATTCACAATGAAAAGTCTATCAGGGGACTGTGATGTGGAAAAGAATGGTAAGTGGTCATGTATATATGCAATTGGAAGCCAGGAGTATCAAATGGTCCGCACGAGACTTGACATAGCATCTGCAGATGTGGGTATGTTGGATAAGTTTGATCGTGGATTACAGACAGACGTACAGGTTTTTATGGATTTTGACTACGCCATGGGTAGATCAATCACAAGGTACGGGTTTGTGATACAAGGATGTGCAGGAAGCTAAGAAGCTATGATGCTGTACATGATGGTTTTGTGAACGACTGAAGCGGCGTACATGACACTTACGGAGGCTGCAAAGGAGGCTATTTGGCTAAAGGGACTCGCAATAGAGTCAGGATTCGTGCTAAAGATAGTAGCGGGTATTGCTACAGGTGCCTTGTCAAAGGCGATCCCTGGTCCGAGGTTCCAGCACAGGTCAAAGTTGCTACGTATCGGTATTGACTAATAGTGATACTAAGGTGGAAATTGTTAAGTATTAGTATGCACTTTAGTCTATAGTATAGGGAGTAAAGAGAAAATTTAGCCCAAGTTTAGCCTAAATAGGATTTTATAGGTCGGTTATATATACTCTATATATACATACGATGTCTTTAGTCTAGGGCATTCAAGATACGACTGTTTTCTTCCTTGTAACACCAGCTAGGGTTTCAACTCCTTTTAGAGTTGGTTTACTTTCCTCCTCATCTCTACAATAAAGAGGTGAGGGGGAGGAGTAATTGTACCATTCATTCTTTTCCGTTGATCAATAAAACGTAAACGTTTGGGTCAAGTCGTGTGGGTTCTTTTTTAGTCGTGTATGTGTGTCGGTTACTTTACGAGTTTGAATTCCGCATAGTTCGCTTTCGGGTTTGTTGTAGGATTTTACAACAAAAACGAATCTTGTTTGCTTTGTATGCCGAATGAAGTGTCTAGACTCTAGACTACCCTACTTTTTATTTAAAGTTGTACGCTTGAAATAAGTCAATAATAGACAATTTCATGTTGACTTACAAATTAAGTATTTTCACTTATAACAACAATAAAATTAAAATCAAACACCACCAAACTCATTTTCATCCTTCATAAATATTGTCATCCATTTAAACATGTACGTATCATCTTAGTGGTAAAAGGATAATCAGGTTAAAAAGCCAAATTATATGAGAAACAAGTTGCAACTTGCAATAACCGAAATAACCGAAAAACGAAACCGAAACTAAACCGAACCGAATTTGCCAAAACTGAACCGAACCGAACTACGAATTCGGTTCTCGGGTTGGATATGGGTTTGACAGTCTAAACCGAAAACCGAATTCATATATATATATATATATATATATATATATATATATATATATATACTAGTTACGTAACCCGCCCGACGGGCGGGTGTGTTTCGAAATTTTTGTGGTTTTTTTTGTTACCTTAAGGGTGTGAGTGTCGGATGTTTAAGACGAAGTGATGTATTTTTAAAAAATTGTTAAACTGTTTTACATTGTTTGTTGTTATATTGAAAAACATGGCTTAGTTTATTTATTGTAGTCCCTAGTTGAGTGTTGGATGTTTTTTTCTAATTGTTAGACGATTTTACATTATTTGTTGTTATTTTGACAAACATGACTTAGTTTATGTATTGTAGTATGTGGTTATTATGTACATATGTTTAACATTGTTGTGCATATGTATTTAATGTGCACATTTTATGAAATTAATCAAGTCAGGTTTATTAAGAGATTCTCACATTATTAAGACTAATTATAAGAATAAACATCAAATATTTA
The DNA here is from genome assembly GCA_026074375.1 of Tanacetum coccineum. Classification (NCBI taxonomy): domain Eukaryota; kingdom Viridiplantae; phylum Streptophyta; class Magnoliopsida; order Asterales; family Asteraceae; genus Tanacetum; species Tanacetum coccineum. Next base: position 14,508 of record BQNB010071149.1, on the reverse strand, counting down.
AACTCAAAGAACACACACCAATTTATTTAACATATATAGTACATTTAAAGTTAAAAATTTTATACAACAGTCCTCAACTGGCAATGGGCAACTTCCATAGCTCCAAGTCTCCAACCATCGAATCTTCGTTATCTTATTTCGTTAGTACTTACTGTTGTGAAACTCTTTCAGTTGTAGATTATATCATTGTTTTGTACAAGTTTACACCACAACCTATCAATTATCAACAAACACAGGGAACTACCAATTATTTAAAAATTGTTACCATTCTAGCGTAAAATTAAACTTTGAAACAATGGCATTCACTTGCATTTAGAACCATACAAACACTTCCATTACTAAAATTCCAAGATATCACATGGATGAAATAATGTGGATTAAGGCCCCTGAAATCTTGTAGCATTAAAAACCACCACCACGATTATACAAACCTATTTATGTGTCAGTCTTACCACCATAACAGCTTGATTATAGAGTACCACTGCTGCTTCATTATCAATCTTCTCCGGTATCCTCTTCAGTATCAATCCTGTGTTGCGGTTGAGCGTTTGTACCTGTTGCAAACAATACCAAAGAAACCAGAACACAAATTACAATAACAAAAGATGGAAGTTTTTGCTTAAAAATTAGCTCTCGAACGTCTCATTACATTCACAACACAAGTCTGATCATTTTCCTGCACTTGATGCACAATATGAATTCCACATCGGTTGCATACGAAGTGAGAATTGCCAAAAATATATATATCGAGAACAGTGGCTTGTGAATGAAGGACCTTGCCACACACATCCACTCATATGCTACACGCAACGAATAGCAAATCGAGATATAATTGTGTCACTAAAGTAGTGTAAGAGCTCTTGACACGGTAAACAAAATAGGACAATCATAGTCGTATTGCTGTTTCTATGTTCTTTTATCTATCTTTCTAAACATCATAACAACATTAACCATGGTAATCAAAATCGTAAAGATTACTACTATATGATAAGTGTTTATGTGTAAATAACCTTCCGTTTATCAACTTTAACAAATCAGTATAATAATGTACTAATAATAATAATGTGTTTAATATTCCATATTATATTTCTTTGGTAAAGTTATGCGAATAATATGTTGTATAAAATTATCACACACGGATTTATGATATTTTCATAATTTTATTCATAGAAAATGTCAACCTTCTTGTCTATCTATCATACGGGTGTATTGAACTAATGTTACCAGATTTTTTTAATTTCTCAAAAAAACATAAATTTGCAAATCAACTTAAACATTTAGCTAAACATGTTGCTCACAGACGACTACAGGAAGAGGATTATTATCTCTTTTTTCAACATGTTAAAGGCCTAGAGCTTTGTATTGGCTCCTTCAACGGACTACATGACTTTTCCTACTTGTTGTGGGCCAAGTTTTTTTAAGCAGGTTGCGCTCTTGTCGGTACCGGCGTCATATGATTCTTATACTCCTTGCTAATATACCAAATTCGGTTCCAATCCTTTTCACCGGACCCGTTTATCATGAAATCCGTAGTCACGTGTACCACTTCGGGGTACTTTAGTTCTTCGGTGTACCGAGGCTGTGAAGCCTCTATTTTTCCTTTCATCTTATTCCTTTTATGAGGGCAATTCCACACAACATGGCCTCTTTCTTTGCAAGCGAAACATCTAGCCCTTTTATCCTTCCTGGTTTGTTTGAGTGTTGCGCATACACTAGAAGTATTATAGGCTTCGTTTTCTTTTATCTTCACCTTCAGCATTGCTCTTGTTTCGTGGGACAATCTTCTGTTATAGCAACTTCTTGGTACGACTTCGGCAGTACCATTTGACAGAGAGTACCGCATCTCGTGATTGTTCCATTGATGATAGGTTGGCTTCTTCTTCCAAGTATCGAACCATCGGCTCTGATGCCATTGTAGTCTTTGCGAATTGGCAGCCCTTTGCAGGCGCAAATTCTTCCTGATGATGTGGTTATACGAAACCATAGTTTTGCAGGGGTGTTTGGATACAATTTAACAGTGAAACAAATTGTTGTAAACTAGAAACTGATATTGATGAATTGTTGTTTACAATCGACATTTTCCTATTAATACTACTGAAACGACATGTCCCAAAGTCCCTGAGAAACATTGTGTCGTTTCATAATAACTGACATAAAACTGCTAAAACCTTTTGGGTTTCCTGGGGTACGACCCAACCCATTCTAAAGTTACAGTTTTAACCCATAAATATAAACAAATATAAAACATATCTAATAATGTCTTTTCTAATCTATCATAACGAAATTAAACGTGCCACATCTCCCCTCTAATTTCGTAATGGTAGAGTCTTCACAGGTTCTTTCGATTCTTCACACGATGATGATTAAATCATCGCTGCTGGTCATACTTTGTGCTTCCTTGTTTGAGGCTGCATCCGAACTGTTGTTGCCTTTTACATCATCCTGGTCGTCTGTTCCTTGAGTCTTGTCTGGCTTTCCTTCCTCTACTTCCGCGTCTTCCATCCTTGCATCGCCTTGTGGCCTTCCATTTCCTGCATCTCCAATGCAATTTTCCCCCACAATTCCCGGCTTTCCATGCTTTGATCTCTTCGCTTCTTCGTAGTAAACCTTAGCCATGCCAATATATTCCTTGTATAACTCTTTGACCTCATCCTGATGTTCCTGTCCTAAACCAAATAATTCTGCAACCTTGCCCCATTTTTTATCCAACGAGACAATCATGTAGCCTCCCATATCGTCCACAAACTTGTATAGTGCTAGTAAATCAATTTTATTCAATCCTATTTCTGGTGGCAAATTTCCTAGCACTTCTTGACCCATAAAATCAATATAGAACCATTCTAGTAATTCCATAAACTTTTTCCCCATTATCTCCCAATTCGGATAAACTAATTTATCTATCTTAACAAGATCTAAGAAAGATATAAATCTGGGAAACGAGTTTATCTTAAAGTGGTATAAAGTTCCATTCATACTTAAATACCTGTCATCGACATAGTCATGTGTGTCTTCTTCTTTCATTTTAAGATCTTCCATACCTTTGATTAGAGAACACTCTTCCGTTGGATCAATAGACTTAAAATAATCGTCTAAATATTCATTGTGGCTTTTAACCATGGCTGTTGAATCCTCAACCATGTCCCTATCCTCATTCGCATCCAACATGCCTCTATCCTCATCAAACATATACTTAATGACACACTTATTCCCTTCAACAGTTACAACATACCCTTGGTTCTCTAATTGCTCCAAACTTAACACATTTAAAGTAATTTCGGGTGTGTAAAATACATTTGAAATTACCTTTGTTCCGTTCTCGGTTTCCACAAATGCCTCCCCGACTCCATAAGAAAATATGAATTTTCTTTGCCTTTCTTCTTTTTCCAACATCTTGAATTCGCCCTTCATCCTTTTGAAGTTTGATTTTACCGGCGTCATATGATTCTTATACTCCTTGCTAATATACCAAATTCGGTTCCAATCCTTTTCACCGGACCCGTTTACCATGAAATCCGTAGTCACGTGTACCACTTCGGGGTACTTTAGTTCTTCGGTGTACCGAGGCTGTGAAGCCTCTATTTTTCCTTTCATCTTATTCCTTTTATGAGGGCAATTCCACACAACATGGCCTCTTTCTTTGCAAGCGAAACATCTAGCCCTTTTATCCTTCCTGGTTTGTTTGAGTGTTGCGCATACACCAGAAGTATTATAGGCTTCGTTTTCTTTTATCTTCGCCTTCAGCATTGCTCTTGTTTCGTGGGACAATCTTCTGTTACAGCAACTTCTTGGTACGACTTCGGCAGTACCATTTGACAGAGAGTACCGCATCTCGTGATTGTTCCATTGATGATAGGTTGGCTTCTTCTTCCAAGTATCGAACCATCGGCTCTGATGCCACTGTAGTCTTTGCGAATTGGCAGCCCTTTGCAGGCGCAAATTCTTCCTGATGATGTGGTTATACGAAACCATAGTTTTGCAGGGGTGTTTGGATACAATTTAACAGTGAAACAAATTGTTGTAAACTAGAAACTGATATTGATGAATTGTTGTTTACAATCGACACTTTCCTATTAATACTACTGAAACGACATGTCCCAAAGTCCCTGAGAAACATTGTGTCGTTTCATAATAACTGACATAAAAAACTGCTAAAACCTTTTGGGTTTCCTGGGGTACGACCCAACCCATTCTAAAGTTACAGTTTTAACCCATAAATATAAACAAATATAAAACATATCTAATAATGTCTTTTCTAATCTATCATAACGAAATTAAACGTGCCACATCTCCCCTCTAATTTCGTAATGGTAGAGTCTTCACAGGTTCTTTCGATTCTTCACACGATGATGATTAAATCATCGCTGCTGGTCATACTTTGTGCTTCCTTGTTTGAGGCTGCATCCGAACTGTTGTTGCCTTTTACATCATCCTGGTCGTCTGTTCCTTGAGTCTTGTCTGGCTTTCCTTCCTCTACTTCCGCGTCTTCCATCCTTGCATCGCCTTGTGGCCTTCCATTTCCTGCATCTCCAATGCAATTTTCCCCCACAATTCCCGGCTTTCCATGCTTTGATCTCTTCGCTTCTTCGTAGTAAACCTTAGCCATGCCAATATATTCCTTGTATAACTCTTTGACCTCATCCTGATGTTCCTGTCCTAAACCAAATAATTCTGCAACCTTGCCCCATTTTTTATCCAACGAGACAATCATGTAGCCTCCCATATCGTCCACAAACTTGTATAGTGCTAGTAAATCAATTTTATTCAATCCTATTTCTGGTGGCAAATTTCCTAGCACTTCTTGACCCATAAAATCAATATAGAACCATTCTAGTAATTCCATAAACTTTTTCCCCATTATCTCCCAATTCGGATAAACTAATTTATCTATCTTAACAAGATCTAAGAAAGATATAAATCTGGGAAACGAGTTTATCTTAAAGTGGTATAAAGTTCCATTCATACTTAAATACCTGTCATCGACATAGTCATGTGTGTCTTCTTCTTTCATTTTAAGATCTTCCATACCTTTGATTAGAGAACACTCTTCCGTTGGATCAATAGACTTAAAATAATCGTCTAAATATTCATTGTGGCTTTTAACCATGGCTGTTGAATCCTCAACCATGTCCCTATCCTCATTCGCATCCAACATGCCTCTATCCTCATCAAACATATACTTAATGACACACTTATTCCCTTCAACAGTTACAACATACCCTTGGTTCTCTAATTGCTCCAAACTTAACACATTTAAAGTAATTTCGGGTGTGTAAAATACATTTGAAATTACCTTTGTTCCGTTCTCGGTTTCCACAAATGCCTCCCCGACTCCATAAGAAAATATGAATTTTCTTTGCCTTTCTTCTTTTTCCAACATCTTGAATTCGCCCTTCATCCTTTTGAAGTTTGATTTTACCGGCGTCATATGATTCTTATACTCCTTGCTAATATACCAAATTCGGTTCCAATCCTTTTCACCGGACCCGTTTACCATGAAATCCGTAGTCACGTGTACCACTTCGGGGTACTTTAGTTCTTCGGTGTACCGAGGCTGTGAAGCCTCTATTTTTCCTTTCATCTTATTCCTTTTATGAGGGCAATTCCACACAACATGGCCTCTTTCTTTGCAAGCGAAACATCTAGCCCTTTTATCCTTCCTGGTTTGTTTGAGTGTTGCGCATACACCAGAAGTATTATAGGCTTCGTTTTCTTTTATCTTCGCCTTCAGCATTGCTCTTGTTTCGTGGGACAATCTTCTGTTACAGCAACTTCTTGGTACGACTTCGGCAGTACCATTTGACAGAGAGTACCGCATCTCGTGATTGTTCCATTGATGATAGGTTGGCTTCTTCTTCCAAGTATCGAACCATCGGCTCTGATGCCACTGTAGTCTTTGCGAATTGGCAGCCCTTTGCAGGCGCAAATTCTTCCTGATGATGTGGTTATACGAAACCATAGTTTTGCAGGGGTGTTTGGATACAATTTAACAGTGAAACAAATTGTTGTAAACTAGAAACTGATATTGATGAATTGTTGTTTACAATCGACACTTTCCTATTAATACTACTGAAACGACATGTCCCAAAGTCCCTGAGAAACATTGTGTCGTTTCATAATAACTGACATAAAAAACTGCTAAAACCTTTTGGGTTTCCTGGGGTACGACCCAACCCATTCTAAAGTTACAGTTTTAACCCATAAATATAAACAAATATAAAACATATCTAATAATGTCTTTTCTAATCTATCATAACGAAATTAAACGTGCCACATCTCCCCTCTAATTTCGTAATGGTAGAGTCTTCACAGGTTCTTTCGATTCTTCACACGATGATGATTAAATCATCGCTGCTGGTCATACTTTGTGCTTCCTTGTTTGAGGCTGCATCCGAACTGTTGTTGCCTTTTACATCATCCTGGTCGTCTGTTCCTTGAGTCTTGTCTGGCTTTCCTTCCTCTACTTCCGCGTCTTCCATCCTTGCATCGCCTTGTGGCCTTCCATTTCCTGCATCTCCAATGCAATTTTCCCCCACAATTCCCGGCTTTCCATGCTTTGATCTCTTCGCTTCTTCGTAGTAAACCTTAGCCATGCCAATATATTCCTTGTATAACTCTTTGACCTCATCCTGATGTTCCTGTCCTAAACCAAATAATTTTGCAACCTTGCCCCATTTTTTATCCAACGAGACAATCATGTAGCCTCCCATATCGTCCACCAAACTTGTATAGTGCTAGTAAATCAATTTTATTCAATCCTATTTCTGGTGGCAAATTTCCTAGCACTTCTTGACCCATAAAATCAATATAGAACCATTCTAGTAATTCCATAATAAGGAGTTTTGAAAGAATAAACTGAGACAATAAGCTGATGAAAATAGCTTATTTAATAAGCACACTTGCGAAGTAAGAAAACAAACAAATAAGCAACAAAAATAAGCAAACCGTGATTTTCATTAAGCTCAAACCATCCTTAATACAATATCTCAATAAGCTGAAGATTTAAACGTAATACAATAAGCCCGAAATTCGAAATAAGCTAAAAACAAAGTTTAATAAGCTAAAAATAAGAAATTGTAAACTAAAGTGTACAACTCACCTGACTTGCATCTTAACCAATCCAATAATGGATGTCGTAAGGCACCACTCTTCCAAACATTAGTATGTAACAGTAACGCAAAATGCTCACATTAGTTGATAAGACAGATTAAAAAAGATCAAAAGTTTAACCAAGGTTAAGTATATGCTGTAAAAAACTATACCTTCAAAATAACATAGGAGTTCGCTTGTAAGTAGCTTGCATTGCTGGATGATTCCATAGTTCTTCAACTACCAGCGCATATTCCCGTGTGGCTGCTGAAAATATATCCTCCAAATTACCAGCTAAAAGGTATCTCTTTGTACAGGATGGTGATCTGATTAGCCTTAAGGGTGCACTTCCACATATGAGCTCCAATAGAACAACTCCAAAACTGTAAATGTCACTCTTCTGAGTTACTGAACAATTTGTTAAAAAACAGCTCGAGGTCCATAATCTAATATTCCCACATCTAGTCAGATGGTGTCACTAACCTCATTGATGAAAGAATCAGCCTCGAGCTATTTTTTTATCAAATTGGACTTTAACAGCTACTTAATAACAAACGAGACAAACAATAACAATGACTTCAATAAATTTCTTTTATTTTAGAAGTCAATAACATGTGTGTCATCTCTTAATAACCAGTGTAACTAAATGAATACTTAAATAAGGTACCGGAATATCTTTAATTTCTGGTGTTGTACCCATGAGTAGAACCCTTGCTTCCGGCTGATATACATTCATAAGTTATGATGACATTAATTAGAACATCGATGCTTATGGTATCAAGGCGTTAACTAAAAAGAAAAGTTAGAGTTTGTTTGTGATATATATGTCGAAACATTTGGATTTGGCAAAATAAATATAAGAATAGCTAACAAAATACTCTTACTTTCGGATAAGAAAGCTTCCAACCTCTTAAGTGTGATGGGAGAAAACGCTCCATGTTGTATCATATTGTGCACACAACAAAAACGAATTCTATATTCTATAAAACTCAAGCAAGATTAAACCAGTATATACTGAACCCAATGGAACGTAGGATGAACTTTATTGGTTGTTGATTGCCAACCACATGTATATAATCTTGTAAACATTTACAATATATATGTACTACATACAAAAAACATGTTGTCCCTCTTAACATATTATCACAATAGTATTCCCTTGAATGATCTTTATAAATATGTTGTCGTGCTTAAAGCTTGCAGGTAGTGTCGATTCTGTAAAATACTCTCTTCTCACATCATCCACCAAGCAAAACCTTACCTTCAAATGATTTACATGCATAAACGCAAAAAATAAGGCCCTTCGGTGACCAAATTGTAGAAGTGGAAACATCAACACGCATATAAATGTATCAATTCGAGTTACATTATATCTTTGACAAGTAAAGAAAATTTAGCTTGAATGGAAACTAATCAAACGGATAAATGCCACCCGTTGCATCTTTCTATTGGAGGTTGTATTCATATTGGACAAAAGTAGGCTGTCATGTTATTCTTATTATAACCCTGATTCAAGTTCCTAATGATAGACAAGGTTTCAAACATAGTAAAAGAAACATGTATATATCACATGCAAATGCTCCAGTTCTTGAGTTGAAGGCCATTGTTAACATGAAGAGCTTTTACCATGTTTGATTTGGTCTTTTTGAACATGACTGAAAGTTCTTTGTTTTCTGAATATGCTGAGTTGGCAATACAAACGGACGTGTAGAGGCTGTAGATGTCGATCTATTTATATTGTCGGAGAACTTCATCCACAGCCTGGGTGCAATCGCGGTTGCCCCAAGTATCATTACTTTCGAAATCACATGAAGCTCTGATGGTTTTGTTTCATCTGATACAACCGCATGGCTCCAAGCATAATCAACCAAACCTTTCCAATCCTCATGTCACTTCATCACGTCAATTCCTTAATTGTGGTATCTTAACATTTTACATATTCAAACTTGTAATTATCTCTAAAAAAATTGAGGTGTTTTTTATAAAAATTGCTGTGTTTTTTTATTCAAATATTTTCTAGATAATTTTCAATTATCAAAAGGAGTAATTATCTATGTATTTGGATAAATACAAAATTTAATTCATGTGTGTGTCATGTCATCGTTGAGGTGGTGTCCAGTCACTAAATCATATTTATCCAGTCATAGTTAGCCCCATATATATGTTATAGATATAAAAAGATCAATAAAATTTTATCCTAATATTGAAAAACACTTTTTATTTTTGAAATAATTTTTTTGCTAAATATATATTTGTATATATATATATTTTTTAATAAATTGTGTAATTCGGGTAAACCCGAAAACCGAACCGAACCGAACTGAACTAGGATTCAACCAAACCGAACCGAAAACCGAATTTAAATTCGGTTTTGATCAGTATATGGGATGACCTTAAAAAAACTTTTAACCGAACTAACCGAACCGAACAAACCGAATAACCCGATAACCGAACCGATCAACACCCCTACTTGCAAAAGTTGTCACTAACCCATAATAGTTTAGGCTACCAAATAACTTAACATTTTTGGTTAAAATTGAGCATCTCAAATTTCCATCAATTTGGTTTAAGACTTGAGAGTGACTAACAAGTACGATTGTTCTTCCGAAAACATATATTATACTCCGTAGATTCTAATCTTCTTCCTTAAACGTAAACTAACAATGTTCGGGTGTACGAGAAATTATTTCGTAAATTTTTAGTTTTATTTCTTTATGTACCTTCTACCATAAGGTGAAAAGTTTCTTCAAAAGGGTAAAAAGTTGAAATTGCGTGATTTCTGAAGTGAATGTATTGCTTTAAGGACTCAGTAATCATGGCTAGTGAAAACTCTCACAAGGTTAACATAAAGAATAAAGATAAGGATGGTTAAATTTAAATCTATCTTGACCACCATGTGTTAAATAAGAGTTGTACATTGAGTAAATTATGTCAAAAGTAAATTAAAGTTGAAATTTTACATGAACGGCACGTAACTTTTATGAAAAATAAAAGTTGTGAAAAAGCATATAAAAGTTGCAACTTTTGACAATTATTAGTTGGATTATGAGATTATTTATTGGTTTTGTTTGAGATCTATTGATCATGCATGCTTAGTTATAATTGCAGAAAACCAGATCATGCGACGTAAATTAAGTTAAGCAATGTATTTGTTTAATGAGATCACGTGAACTTTTGATGAAGAATGCTTTTATTTAACTTACGATACATTCAGACCCGTGCGATGCACACGGGTTGTATGTAGTTGTTGAGTGCTTGTGTTTTTAGTTAACGGAAGGTTGAACGCCTACGGTGTTTTGAAAATTAGTTTTAATTGGATGAATCCGTTTATGAATGTAACTGAAAACAGGTTAGTTATAATGACACGTTGTTACTACGCAGAATATAAATGTTTATCTTCTATATTTTATATAAAAATTGTTGTGCCTATTTAGTTTTTTGTATTTTAGTTGATATGATCGCAAATTGACTAAACGTGGTATACGAAATTTTTATTAAGTTATATCACGTAATGAATATGCGAGGCCAATTACATCGTTTTAAGGTCATAGGATAGCATAAAATGAGTTTCGCAAGTAATTTGTAAATTATTTAGATTTAGTTGTATTTTTTCTCCATTAGTTATGTAACTTACTTTTAATGTATTTTTATTTATTAGTATTTATTTATTTGTTTTGAAGTTTTGTTATGTTAATGGTAAACACGAAGTTTATTATATACTAAAAGGTTTTATCACTTTAGTGTATTTAGTATGTTATGGACGATGGTTATAATAGATGGAAATGGATCTATATTATAGGTAAAAAAATGTATATTTTTTTATAAGGTGTGAACCTCGTTGGTAAATGGTCTGTAGTAATGAGAGATTGTGGCGTATAATAGTATACTCATTTGACCCATTGCGTTCTGCCTAAAATACACGATCATAGTATAAACAAGCGTGATTGCCCGCGCGATGCTGCGGGGATTAATTTTTTTTTTGCTGGTTTATTTTTTCGGTCTCATGTTTAATACTTTGTTTTTTTTTCTTATATGGGTTTATTTGTTGGGCCTCATGTTTAAAGGTTTGTTTTTTTTTTGGCTATTTGGGGTTTTTTTTAATATAATTTTATGAGATTTGGGTAAATATGTGTTAAGCATGATACGCGCGGCATTAATTGATGCGAGGCGTTAAGTTTTTATTTATTTATTTATTTTGTGCGGGTTTATTTTTCCGGTCTCATGTTTAATAGTTTGTTTTTTATATGGGCTTATGTGTTAGGCGTCATGTCGTGGGTATTTTTTGATCTGAATAAATCAGTACTTTTGTAATATTTTTTCCTATTTTGTGCCGAACAATTTTTTTTATATTAATTTGTGCGGGTTTATTTTTCCGGTCTCATGTTTAATAGTTTGTTTTTTTTATATGGGCTTATGTGTTTGGTCTCATGTCGCGGATATTTTTTGATCTGAATAAATAAGTACTTTTATAATTTTGTTTCATATTTTGTGCCGAGCAATTTTTTTTTTAAGTTAGCAAGTTAAAGAAAAAGAAAAACCAAAAAAAAAAAATTGTCAAATGGGCCGGTTACTGTAGCAACAACGTCAAAACGACGTAGTTTTAACTCATTCTGCGGGTTGTTAATTTTTTTCTTAATTTTTTTCGCATAGTTGCGAGGCATTATTATTTTTTATTTTGTGTGGTTTTATTTTTTCAGCCTCATGTTTAATAGTTTTTTTTCTTCTTAAATGGGCTTATGTGTGGGGCTCATGTTTAAAGGTTTTTTTTGGTTATACGGGGTTTTTTTTAATATAATTTTATGGGAACATGGCGTTTTTTTATTGTATTCTGTGTGGGTTTATTTTTTCGGTCTCATGTTTAATATTTTGTTTTTTTTATATGGGCTTATGTGTTGGGCCTCACGTCGCGAGTATTTTTTTATCTGAATAAGTCAATATTTTTGTAGTTTTTTTTCTATTTTATGCCGAGCTGTTTTTTTTACATTGCCTAAAAAATAAAAATAAAACCAAATGGGCCGGCCCAAAATGGGAGCCCATTGGGCCGGGCACCGTAGGACGCTGCCAAAAACGGCAGGGTTTTATCCTTCACATAGTATATATATATATAATATATGACACATTTGAGTGCCACAATTTATTAGTGTCTATTTTACATTGTTGCTGCTGCTACGTTTCCCATGTCTTCAAATATGGTGATGCTTTAAATAAATATATTTTAGAGTTAATTGCATTTTTGGTCCCTGTGGTATGGCCAAATTACAGGTTTGAGACCCTAACTTTTGAAATTGCAGTGATGATCTTTATTTTTAAGTTTTCGTTGCAAATTTGGTCCCCGGGCCGGGACCAAACCTGCAATTTGGCCAAACCACAGGGACCAAAAATGCAACCCAAAAGGACCAAACCTGCAACCCAAACTTAAAAATAGGGACCATCACTGCAATTTCAAAAGTTAAGGTCACAAACCTGCAATTTGACCATACCACAGGGACCAAAAATGCAATTTACTCTTTATTTTACTCCAAACTGTTGATCCATCAGGTAGCAAATCTCCTATTTTATAGCTATAAAAGAAATTGGATAAAAAGACAATTAGATAATAATGAGATTTTGTTATTAAAATAAATAAACCATTTATTCATTCATGTGAGAAACACTCAAACAGTGCACAAAAGTTCTTACTTCTCTTCGACAAATCCACGAGGCAAGTTGCTATCAAAAGCCACTATGATTGCCTCCAAAGTCTTTTCCCTTGTTGTTCCCCTTTAAACAAAAAAAAGATAGTAACCACTTTTTATTAGAGAGATTCTGAAATGAAAATAAACCTTGGCGCTTTATAAAATGCACTATTGAAAGAATCTTCCACCGCCATACTTATACTTATAGTAAGGTAGGACCAAGCAGCCATATAGCCAGCTTCATATTCTAACAAATGCCTACTGAAATTGCAGCCCCTAATAGGATGTTAAAGACCCCAAATGGCTGCTGAAATTGCAGCCCCTAATGACACGTCAAATGCGCAAAATGGCTGCTGAAATTGCAGCCCCTAATAACACGTCAAAGGCGCAAAATGGCTGCTGAAATTGCAGTCAAGTTGCAGCCCCTAATAGAACGTTAAAGGCGCCAAATGGCTGCTGAAATTGCAGCCCCTAATAGCACATCAAAGGCGCAAAATGGCTGTTGAAATTGCACTGAAATTTCAGCCCTTAATTGCACGGTAAAGGTGCCAAACGGCTGCTGAAATTGCAGCCCCTAATAGCACGTCAAAGCCGCAAAATGACAGCTGAAATTGCACTGAAGTTGCAGCCCCTAATAGCCCTTTAAATGGTTGATAAAATTACTGAAATTGCAGCCCCTAATATAGTCATAGAACATAGCCATCTGGATAAAGTGTAGGTAGCTTTGGTATATAACATAGAACAATGAAATCCTAACAGTTTTATAAACTAAGTCTATTTCTCGGGTGATTCCAAACTGCATCAGGAATAGTACCTGCTGATTTATGATTTTATTGAAGAAAATTCTATATAAAAAGAAAAACTGTTATAACGTCAAAACGTTCAAGACTTTAATCTCCTATCATTATAACCCTTAAAAAACTTAGAGTCTATTTTAGAAGTTTCTACTGGTTTTTGCACGCTTAGTGGGTTGAGAGTCAGAGGGTCTTGAGTTGTTGGGACCTTCATCAGATATTCCAGCCACTGGGTTGTCTTTTGGTTCACCTGCAAGGTTGGTGATTCAAATTTTGCAGGATAATTTAGAGTACCGTTAATTAAATCAGATGGAGTCTTAAATTTGTCAATTATTTGCATTGCTTCTCGAACAATGAGACCACCTTATGTAGTTAGATGTACTAATTTTGATATATTTAATTAACAACGGGTCAGTTTGGGTAAATATTATTTTCGCGGATGGGTGAATGATAAGTGCTTAATTACACATATCTTTTACCTTTGAAAACGAGCTTAAATGACCAAAAACAGACAAAAACTGCCAAATATATGTTTGTTTTGCATTTGTATTGTGCAGGAAGTGGATATCATCAAAAAGACAGAAAACCAAGCCAAAATGACAAAACTGAGCATGGAATGGAAAAGACTGTGCAAAATCAAGGCCAAAGTCCAAAAATGTCAAAGTCAAAGTCAATACTAAAAAATCAGCAGTCAAACCGGAGCCGGAACTGAAGAATACTATTGAATGCAATCTTAACCCATCTGATGGGCCCGGAAAGCCCAATAGTATATTTATGAAGACTGTGAAGACTTTGAAGGCCCAATCCTAGCCCAGTTTCAGCCAATCTCAGCCATTGTACACACAAAACCCACTTCATAACCTTATTGGGCCCAAACCCAAACCCAATACAAGCCCAATACAAACCCAAGCCCAACAAAAGCCCAAAATCCTTTTTTATAAAACTTGAGGGAC
>BQNB010071148.1:17438-32868 GCA_026074375.1 Tanacetum coccineum | reverse complement strand
ATATATATATATGTATATATATATGTATGTATGGTTTCGGGGCAGGGCGGGTTGGGGATGTTATGCCCCGTCCCCGCCCCGAACCCGATAAGAATACCCGTTAATGCCCCAAAACCCGCCCCGTAACCCAATAAGCATGCCTCGCCCCGCCCCAAAAACTTTGGGTTTTGGATTTCCCCATTGGGTTTGGGTTTTTTTGCCATCCCTAGACTTAACTTATCTGCCAAACTTAACTAATATACTACCGGACTTAACTTAAGTCTGTTACAATAATTCCTAACAAGTGCCATCTACACGTTTAATAGACTTTGTTACAAATATTGTTCACATGTCAGGCCCCTCAACGAGCTCATTTATAACACCCCGTGTTTTAGGGTCATTGACGACGTCAACAAATCCACAATGTACGTGTTTGCTTTAAATCATAAGCGTTAAGTTAAATCGCGTACGACAAATATTATCGTTTAATGTAAACGGGCATCAAACCATCAAACGTTTACATCAATAAAATGTTATATAATTATTTTGATAATAATTATGGTCATCGTTCATTTATTTTATTGGTTACGTAAGTTAATTTCGTTTATCGATAAATGTACGTTTAAGCGTAACCGGAAGAACGTAAATTTATTTACGCTTTAACAAATAACCACAATTGTACCCGATACCTAAAGTTTTATTAAAAAACTTTATCCAAATAAATGTTTGTTTGCACTTTTTACACTAGAAAATATATTATACATAATTTTATGCAAGATGACACCATTTTATTTACAAGTTACAACAAGTAACTTGCAAATAAATCTCTAGAAACAAGTTAACTATCAAAAAATTTATATAATGCCTTCCCCCCCCCTCTTAGACCATACGGCTAAACAACCTTAAGGACCAAGAAATGAGTAAATTCCTAGTCTTGGTCAATATACAAACCTTGCCATTAAAACCTAAGACTAGCTTATGCTCCCTTAACCAATGACACTTACACATGAACCCTTGAAATCCTCTATGTGTTTTCTTGACCATCCTTGCTAAGTATTGACCCAAGACCCTATATAAGGCAAGTAGCTAGTAGAGATAAGACACACTTGCTTCAACACTTAGTAAAAATCAACAAAATCCCTCCCTTAGCTCCATTCTAGCTCACGGCATCAGTAAGCCATCCACACAAATCCATACAAAATTTTATTCAACTCATACACTTCTATACACATCTATCCTAAGACATTCTAAGGTGTTTCCAAGCCTTGGATTACCATTTGCAAGCTTTTATCAAGAATAGGAAGATTAAGGTTTTATTGAAGAAAGTTAGGGTTTTCTTTGTCCAAGATTTGATTTTAAGACTAAACAAGGGTTTAGCTCTTAATTATCATCATATTCATTCATCATAATATCTTCTAGAACTCTTTATGTTATTTCATTATTCATTTTATGCATATGATATTTCTATTTTAGTTAAATTACCATGTAAGATTTTATCATGAAAAATGGAGTTTTTACTTTAAATGATTATTTTGTACACTAATGTATATGTTGGGATATTAGTAATATCATGTTAAAAAGGATGAGAAAATATTGTAACATGTTTTTTTAATGTAAAAATGATTAAGTACATATTAGGGTTTTTAATGCTTTCTTAATATGTCGCAAGTAAAAGAAATACAAGAGACATGTTAATATTGATTATGGACATATATTAATGTTATGTGATCATCAAAATAATGTTACAAAAGATGAGAAGACTTGTATACATTTGGTTTATATGTAAAAGTTATAAAGTGTAATGTATGAAAATAAGGTCAAAAATGGACTTATCAAACTTATGTAAACATTTTGTCTAAAAGGGTATAAGAGTATATTTATTTTATAATTTTATAAAATAATAGGACTTACAACAATTCCGGAATGATAAGAAACTTGTCAAACGGATTAATAACGAAAAAGTTATGGTAAAAACAAGTTACGCGATAAATAAACGAGTTTATAAAAGAATTTTTATAAAACAATTTATAAAAATTTCATGAAATAGCAAGTTAAGTATTTTTATCAAATCATACATATTTTTAGGATTCTAAATTGATAAGACTCGTAATTTTTCAATTAATAACGAACGAGTTATGAATTTTGTAAGTCTTCGACAATTAATACTTTTATAAAATAATGTTTATAAAAGTTACTATTCATGACAAGAAGTTATATTTTTGGAAACCTCATATAATTATAAAACTTTCAATAACGAAAATTTGAGCGCAAGAATCACCTCAAACGGACTCGAAACGCGAAAGTTACGCCAGTTTTACTAAAACGTTAATTATAAACGTTTTAACTTGATAAACTTAATAATATCAAATCAATTAGATGGTGATGTAGCTATTTAGAAATATATATGTCATTAGTTATCAAAGTACTATATTACTAGGGAATTTCATAATGAGGCCTCTTCGGATGGCGTATTGACGAGTTGTTGGATTTACGATTTAAAGTGTCCTAGCTCCTCGTACGTCATGTCATAACCTCTTAATTATGATAGCCCGAACAATAGTACGATGATAGCTATATAGAAATTATGCATGGTAGAAGTACTCAAGGTGATTAGTACTTATACATCCTTAAATTAAATAGGTTGCATTTGATCATTTACGTGGCGCATTATCTGCGATATTTGGAATATCAGTGACCCGAGGTGAGTTCATAGCCCCACATTTTTACGATTTTAATGATTTATAACTCTGAGGTGGAAACATGCTTTGTTTTATAAATTGGACACAAGTCAATATTTCCTAGTGATTACGTGTTTGACTAAGTAGCGATAACCCAGTTGTGCCCCCCTATCATGAACTGTAAATTGCATAGTTGTAGTTGATTAATTACATTATGTGACCGCGAATGTTATAAATAGATCTATTGGGATTGACCATCTTGTTCGGGTGACTAGCTATCACTATCCTAAACGAACGATATAGCATGTCGAATTTGGGATGTTTAGGGTTAAACATCCTACTGGGCAGAATATCAATTTTGATTATTACGATCTTAACCGTCGAGCTTCAGTGTCATGAGCTTAGGAAAACATAATTACATTTTTGTGATGTCTGCATGTGTTACATAATCACTTCCAAATTCTTGCAGTCCTACATATCATACTAACCTATGAATTCACCAATATTTTGTTGACGTTTTAAAGCTATGTTTTCAGGAGGTCAATAGGCACGAGGTGCCAGGGATACATTGTTGACACCACCTTTTGGGGTTATTACGCTAAAGACTTGAATGTAATATGTTTTGGGAAACGTACTGTTAATCTTTGTAATATCAATCACTGAACAAGATAAGCTGTATCCTTTGTGTAACAAGTCTTTTATCAAATCCAATGTATCATTTTAAACGACTATTTTTTTGTCGTTCTTATATATCTTGTGCTATTGATCATTGAAGTAACACGCCCGGATATCCTTATTCCGCTGCGACCCAATTTGGGGGTGTTACAGATTGGTATCAGAGCCAAGGTTATAGAGAACCAGGTCAAAATATTTTTGCTGGACTATAACCATTTTCAAACATTGCATTCATAAAAAGGGTTTTTATGGGACACTAGTTGTTTGCATTAGTTAGTTTTACTAGATGCATTCATAATTGATATACGTGTTTATAATATATTACGTATATTACAATAAGAGCCTTATATAATATGCTCATATAAGTTATTTTTGTTAGTCACGGCAATCATGTCAGTTGTATGTTGCACTGTGTGATGTGATCTTATTTTTATTTATGGTATATATGTTATGTCACGTTATGATTATATTGAAATCTAACGGGTATTTTGTTTTCTTGTGATTGAAGAAAATGACACCAAAGAGAGCCACAAGGTCAACACGAGCCCCACCATTTACACCAGTTACACCAGCCCTAACTACCACAACTGTTGCTGAGGCGCAACTTCAGGCCATGATTGAAAGAGGAGTTGCTGCTGCAATGGATGAAGCAAGCAAGGTTAGGAATGGCTATGACAGCACTGGTTCCAAACCTAGGCCAGCACAAGCTACTCGAGAATGCTCTTACTCTGAATTCTTGAAATGCAAACCTTTGGACTTCAAAGGCACTGAAGGAGTCATCGGACTTACTCAGTGGTTTGAGAAAATGGAGTCTGTATTCAATATCAGCAACTGCACAGCAGCTTGTCAAGTTAAATATGCTGTTTGTACCCTATAAGGAGCCGCTCTTACATGGTGGAACTCCTATGTGAAAACTGTTACTCTGGAAGTTGCTCAGGCATTGCCTTGGGCAACACTGAAGAAAATGATGACTGACAAATACTGCCTAAGGGGTGAAATCAAGAAGCTTAAAACTGAGATGTGGGAACTAAAAACCAAGGGCACAGATGTGATAGGTTACAGTCACCATTTTCAGGAAATGGCACTGATGTGTGACCGAATGTTTCCCGAAGAGTCGGACAAGATTGAGAAGTACATCGGTGGATTACCCGATACGATTCATGATAGCGTTAAGGCAGCCAAGCCAAAAACAATGGAGGAGGTAATTGAATTTGCTACTGAACTGATGGATAAAAGGATCTGTGATGTTGTTGAGAACAAACGGAATTTTGAGGGTACTTCTGGAAATAATCAAAACCAGCTACAATAGAATAAGAGGCAGAACACTGGTCGGGCCTATGCCGCGGGCAATAGTGACAGGAAAATATACACAGGGTCTAAACCTCTATGTTTCGAGTATGATTACCATCATGAAGGTCCTTGCCCACCTAAGTACAATAATTGCAAAAGGGTTGGCCACCTGACCAGAGACTGTAGAAGCCGACCTGCAAATGCCAACAACAACAACAACCGTAACAACAACAACCACAACAACAACAACAACAACCGTAACAACAACAACAACAACCAAAGAGCTCAAGGGGCTAACACCAATGCCGTTACTTGCTATGAGTGTGGAGCTCAAGGCCACTTCAAGAATAACTGCCCAAAACTGAGAAACAATAACCATGGAAATCAAGCTGGAAATGACAATGCTCCAGCAAGAGTGTATATGGTTGGAAATGCAGGGGTAAACCCAGACGACGTCGTTGCGGGTACGTTCCTCTTAAACAACCGTTATGCTTCCATTTTGTTTGATACTGGTGCCGATAGGAGCTTTGTATCTTCTACATTTGGTACTTTGCTTGATATCATCCCCAATATACTAGATCATGGTTATGACGTTAAGTTAGCCGATGGTAGAATAATTAGAGTAAACACTATATTGATGGGTTGTATAGTAAATTTTCTAAATCATCCATTCAACATCAATCTAATACCGGTAGAGATGGGGAGTTTCGATGTCATAATTGGCATGGACTGGTTGTCAAAGTATAATGCCATTATCGACTGTGCTAAGAAGATTGTTCGTATCCCTTCTGGGAACGAAGTCTTAATCATTCATGGTGACGGAAGCAGTGATGCACACAGGATATGATTAAACGTCATCTCCTGTACCAAGGTTTAGAAGTATCTACTAAAAGGATCTCACGTCTTTTTGGCACATGTTACTGCAAAGGAGGTTGAAGACAAGTTGGAGAAGAAGCGACTTGAGGACGTGCCAATAGTTCAAGATTTTCCTGAGGTATTTCCTGAGGACTTGCCGGGTCTTCCTCCGACTCGACAAGTGGAGTTTTAAATCGATCTGGTACCTGGTGCTACACCCGTAGCACGGGTACCTTACCGATTGGCACCTTTTGAAATGAAAGAGTTGTTAGAGCAACTAAAGGAGTTGTTCGACAAGGGCTTTATAAGACCCAGTTCCTCACCCTAGGGAGCTCCGGTCTTGTTTGTCAAAAAGAAAGACGGATTGTTTCGGATGTGCATCGATTACCAGGAATTGAACAAGCTAACAGTGAAGAACCGTTATCCGCTCCCCAGAATTGATGATCTATTTGATCAGCTGTAAGGGTCGAGTGTTTACTCGAAGATCGACCTAAGGTCAGGTTATCATCAACTAAGGGTTCAAGAAGTAGATATTCTAAAAACCGCTTTCAGAACTCGTTATGGTCATTACGAATTCCAAGTTATGCCATTTGGTTTAACGAATGCACCGGCCGTATTCATGGACCTTATGAATCGGGTGTGCAAACCATACCTGGATAAATTTGTGATTGTCTTCATTGATAATATTCTAATATACTTAAAGAACGAGCAAGAGCACGAAGAGCACCTCAAGCTAATCTTAGAATTGCTTAAGAAGGAGGAATTGTATGCTAAATTTTCAAAGTGTGAATTTTGGATTCCTAAGGTACAATTCCTAGGCCACATGATTGATAGTAAAGGCATTCACGTGGATCCATCCAATATAGAATCCGTTAAAGATTGGGCATCTCCTAAATCACCAACGGAAATTCGTCAATTTCTAGGTCTTGCTAGGTATTACCGAAGATTCATTGAAGGGTTTTCAAAGATCGCCAAACCAATGACCAAGCTTACTTAAAAGAAGGTCAAGTTTGAGTGGGGCGACAAACAAGAAGCAGCGTTCTAATTATTGAAGCAGAAGTTGTGTAGTGTACCAATTCTGGCTTTACCCGAAGGAAGCGAAGATTTTGTCGTATACTGCGATGCTTTAAAGAAGGGTTTGGGTGCTGTGTTGATGAAAAGAGAGAAGGTAACTGCTTATGCATCACGCCAACTAAAGAAACATGAGAAGAACTATAGGACTCATGATTTGGAACTTGGAGTAGTAGTGTTCGCTCTCAAGATTTGGAGACATTATCTATATGGAACTAAGTGTACGATGTTCACCGACCGCAAAAGTTTGCAATGTCACACCCCCAAACTGGGCCTAGACGGAATCCACGTCCGGGGGCGTGACTTGCATAAATATCTCAAGTGCAAGTCATAGAGAACGACCTCTAAGGGTACGTTTTAAAATAAACACCGTTGCATTAAGTAAAATAATAATAAGTTTTACAAATCATCCAAATCCTTTGAAAGACAAGTTGCGAAAGCTTAACAGTTTTAACAACGGTATTTAAATGAAATAGTAAGACATAAGGATCTTTTGAAAATCTGGGTCAGTCAAATAGGCTTCAAGTAGATCAAGTAACAACATCCAGCTAAGCACCTGAGAAAAACTTGCTTAAAATGTCAACATAAAGTTGGTGAATTCATAGATTTAAGTAAGTTACAATACAGTGGACCACAAGATTCCCAAACATGCATGTGACAGTTATAACATATACAACTCCACATAAAAGAGATAATATATCTATATTGTATTGTGTTGTATTGTATTGTTGCGCTAAGCTCATGACACCGAAGCTAATTGAAAGATGCACATTGTGCTAGATGTTACGTTTGCCCCAGGTGTCCTGACCAAGAACACCTCCTTATTCGACATGATATATATCCGTTTGTTCTTTGCATTTGAACCAAACCAGATAGGGGTAATTAATCCCAATAGATCTACTTATAACATTCACGCTCCCTCAACCGGTCATCCGGTCAAGAAATTAACAGTTCATGATAGTGGGCAGATAATGGTCTATTCGTTACTTAGGCAACAACAAAGCAGGGAAAAGTCATGTAAGTACTTGTGTCCGGTTTTCAAAGCAAGCAATGTTTCTCACCCCAATAGTTATAAAACATTTATCAAAATGAGTAAAGGATGGGGCTATGAACTCACCTTAATATTAAGGTAACAGTTTATGGAAACAATAGGATCTCGGAATGAACGACGGTACACAGGTGAGACCTAAAAGAATATGGGTTTTGGTTTAGACTCTGAAGGTTATTAAAATTGATTGATGCATAAACGTTCATTGTTATTTTTAGTAAGCAATTGTCGTACGTAAAAATATTTGTGATCAAGTTTTATGAATGTACCTAAATAATATTATATTAGTTATATAAATATAATAGTATGTCATTATTAATAAATAATAATTTATTATAACTTAGGGTTTCCAAATATTTTCTAAGTATAGAAAGGTTTTTACAAAATTTTGGCATGACCTGTTCGTGTTTACACGTTTTCCAAAGTCATAGACTTTACAAAGATCCCTTTATTAAATTACCAAATTAATAACAAATTAACTACACGAAATATACGCAAGTCTCATTAATTAGCTACCATTAAGCTACCAATGAGTCAAGTCAATACCCACTAAGCTTAACAATGGACTTATATGCCATGGTTTGGGCTTCATGTTGGGCCAAGTCCATATTAACTTTCACATGTCCATTAATAGGTCCAATAAGCTAATAAGACAACACATAAGTTCTAGGCTTATTAATAAGCTAACATAAGCTCACAATAAGTAAGACAAAGTAAGTCGAACCCCATGGGCTCCAATTGGGCCGAATGGTGTTGGGTCTCAAATATAAGACGCGGCTAATAAGCCCATGATACCTTATCCGAGCTTATTTTGTTAAACCGAATATGTTATCATTTGTCCTTTCCAAAAATACGCCAAACCACTTACTTCATAAACATAAGTCGAACCAAATAAGCTAAACAAACAATCCTTTTTTATTTCTATAAATGGGCCGAGCCCAAATAAGCCAAGAAATAAGCCAATAAGCTCTTCAAATAACTTATTTATACATAAGCCGAAAATTATTAGCAACAACTAGTGATTTTATTTTATGAAAACAACCATAATCACAAGACTAAGATTTCCTTATATTTATTTGTACATGGTTCGAAACATAAGACAACCTTTTAGGGTTTACGTAATTTCAAAACCTTTGTTGTTACAAAATAAATTGTACAATCAAGTTTTATGCATCAAGAAAAATATAGAAATGAAAGTTACTAGTTAATTTGGAAGACTTACAAAAGTGATGAATTTTTAGAAGGATAGATGGAAGATTAACAACCCAAATGTTGTTTAAAAATTACCCGAATGATACAATGATCAAACCTTCAACAATCTTTTCAAGTTATTAGTGCAAGATGAAAAGTTTATGAAATTTTTGTATGATTTTAAGTTGGTTCGTGGGTTATGGTGTACAAGAGAGAAAATGGAAGTTAAAAAGCAAGTGTGTGTATGAAATGTAGGAAACTAGGAAACATATAAGCTTAATTAGCAAAGTTACTTCACACACTAGTGTGTGTGTTGTATGTGCCGAGTTCAAGACAAGAAAGGGGAGGGAAAAGAAACCAATTTTGTTAACCAATCACAACCATTCCTAGTGCTTTCAATTTCCAACAAAGTTGTAGTGTCATTTTCTAGTCATGTGATCAAGTTTTGACTATGGTTCCCTTATGGGAAGCCCTAATCGGCCGAATATAGTCCAAGGGGGGAAAAAGTCAACTTTTGACTACCAATCACAAACCATTTAAGTGCTTGCCAACTTTTGATTATTTGAACTAGTATATGCATGCATGGAACAAAGCTTAATATATTATGCATGCTTATGATGCCAACAAGTAAGTGGGAGGGAAAATACTTATTTTATCCTTAGGAAAGATAGTGGGCACTTTATGAATTTATTTCCAAGTTACTTGCAATATTAAGATAACATTAAGTAAATTCACGGAACACGTAATTTACGAAACAAGAAACGGTAACCCGGAAAATTATGAAATTTCAAACATTGCTTTATAACATAAAAACGCGGGTATTGCCAAAATACAACAACGTTTGGTGTCCCGGTTCGCTTCCGGTGACAATTCTCAGATAATAACGGTACAACTTCCTGGTTAAGCCACAAGGCTAACCAAGACTTGAAAAACTTAAATTATTACACAGGAATGGCTAGGTTACTAGACGGAATTTGACGGGTTGTTACATGTAACACATTCTAGATAAAAAAGAGTTGAACATGAGGCAACGCCGATGGTTAGAGTTACTCAGTGATTACGATTGCGATATTCGTTATCATCCAGGGAAAGCAAATGTCGTTGCTGATGCTTTGAGCAGGAAAGAACGAGAACCACCATTAAGGGTTCGAGCTCTAGTCATGACTATTAGCTTGGATCTTCCCAAACAAATCTTGAATGCTCAAACTGAAGCACGAAAACCAGAGAACATCAAGAACGAAGATGTTGGAGGCATGTTGCTTGAAAATGCCAAGGATCCGGAGAAAGATAGAAAGGAAAAGTTGGAACCCCGTATGGATGGAACCCTATGCCTCAATGGCAGGAGTTGGTTACCCAGTTATAGCGATTTACGGAACGTGATCATACACGAGTCACACAAATCTAAATACTCTGTACATCCAGGTTCTGACAAAATGTACCAAGATATGAAGAAGCTATATTGGTGGCCCAATATGAAAGCAAATATCGCCACCTATGTTAGCAAGTATTTAACCTGTGCTAAGGTCAAGGCGGAACATCAAAGACCATCAGGATTGTTGGTACAACCTAAGATACCTAAATAGAAGTGGGACAACATCACCATGGATTTCGTCACAAAGCTTCCTAAGGTGTCGTAGGGTTATGACACCATTTGGGTGATTATCGATCAACTTACTAAGTCTGCGATCTTCACACCAATAAAAGAGACTGATTCCATGGATAAACTTGCAAGAATATGTCTGAAGGAGGTTGTTACGAGACATAGAATACCTGTCTCAATCATTAGTGATCGCGACACGAGGTTTGCATCTAATTTCTGGAGGTCTCTTCAGAACGCTTTGGGTACTAGGCTAGATATGAGTACCGCATATCACCAGGAAACCAACGGTCAAAGCGAGAGGACTATTCAAACTCTCAAAGATATGCTGCGTGCTTGTGCGATTGACTTTGGAAAGGGTTGGGTTAACCATTTTCCATTAGTCGAGTTTTCATATAACAATAGCTATCACGCAAGCATAAAGGCCGCACCATTTGAAGCACTGTATGGTCGGAAGTGTCGTTCGCCTATTTGTTGGACCGAAGTTGGAGAAGCTCAAGTCCTTGGTCCAGAGTTAATTCAAGAGACGACAGAGAAAATCATCCAAATTAAGCAGAGAATGCAAGCTGCTCGCGATCGACATAAAAGTTACGCGGATCTGAAGCGTAAGCCAATGGAATTCCAGGTTGGGGATAAAGTTATGCTCAAAGTTTCACCTTGGAAAGGAGTGGTACGTTTTGGAAAAAGAGGGAAGTTGAACCCTAGATACGTTGGACCTTCCAAAGTATTGGAAAGAGTTAGAGATGTTGCATACAAGATCGATCTTCCCGAAGAGCTGAGTACGGTTCTCAACACATTTCATGTATCAAATCTGAAGAAGTGTCATGCCGATGAACCATTAGCTGTGCCATTAGATGGACTACGCATTGATGACCAACTTCACTTTGTTGAGGAACCAGTCGAAATTATGGACCATGAAATGAAACGGTTGAAGAAAAGTCGCATCCTATTAGTTAAGGTTCGATGGAACTCTAAGCGAGGTCCTGAATTCACGTGGGAACGCGAGGATCAATTCAGGAAGAAATACCCATACCTCTTCGCATAGACTGCGCCGTCATTAAGTACCGTATCTTAAGCCTTGCGGACAAGGCTCATCTAATCGGGGGAGACTATAACACCCTGTGTTTTAGGGTCATTGACGACGTCAACAAATCCACAATGTACCTTTTGTAATGTACGTGTTTGCTTTAAATCATAAGCGTTAAGTTAAATCGTGTACGTCAAATATTATCGTTTAATGTAAACGGGCATCAAACCATCAAACGTTTACATAAATAAATTGTTATATAATTATCTTGATAATAATTATGGTCATCGTTCATTTATTTTATTGGTTACGTAAGTTAATTTCGTTTATCGATAAATGTACGTTTAACCGTAACCGGAAGCACGTAAATTTATTTAAGCTTTAACAAATAACCACAATTGTACCCCATACCTAAAGTTTTATTAAACTTTAGCCAAATAAATGTTTGTTTGCACTTTTAACACTAGAAAATATATTATACACAATTTTATGCAAGATGACATTATTTTATTTACAAGTTACAACAAGTAACTTGCAAATAAATCTCTAGAAACAAGTTAACTATCAAAAAATTTATATAATGCCTTCCCCCCCCCTAGACCACATGGCTAAACAACCTTAAGGACCAAGAAATGAGTAAATTCCTAGTCTTGGTCAATATTCAAACCTTGCCATTAAAACCTAAGACTAGCTTATGCTCCCCTTGACCAATGACACTTACACATGAACCCTTGAAATCCTCTATGTGTTTTCTTGACCATCCTTGCTAAGTATTGACCCAATACCCTATATAAGGCAAGTAGCTAGTAGAGATAAGACACACTTGCTTCAACACTTAGTAAAAATCAACAAAATCCCTCTCTTTCTCTCCTTGAGCTCACGGCAAGAAACAAAGATCCAACCCAATCCATACTAATTTTTATACAACCTATACCCTTCTATACACATCTATCCTAAGACATTCTAAGGTGTTTCCAACCATTGAATCACCATTTACAAGTAATAATCAAGAAAAGGAAGCTAGGGATTTTATTGAAGAAAACAAGGGTTTTTTTTGTGCAAGCTTGGATTTTAAGGCTAAACACGGGTTTACCAATTGTTTATCATCATCTTCATACCCTATAAGGTCTACTAGAACCCTTTACATTCTTATAATTTTCATTGTTATGCATATGATTAGTTCTATTTTAGTTGAATCACCATTTAAGATTTTAACTTGTAAATGAAGTTTTCACTAGTAATGATCATCTTGTAGACTTTTATACATGTTGTGTTATTACATATATCATGTTAAAAATGATGATAAAATATTGTATCATGTTGTTTTGGTGTAAACATGATCATGGGTTAATTAGGGTTTTTATGGTTTCTTAATATGTTTCAAGTTAAAGAAATACATATGACAAGTTAAGGTTAATTATGGACTTATGTTAATGTTGTATGATTATTAATATAAGAATATAAATGATGAGAAGACTTGTACACACATGGTTTTTATGTAAAATAACTATATATAAAAACTAGTGATTTATGGTTAATTATAAAAGTTATGGTTTATTATGTAAAATAAAGGACTTGTAATGTTGGGACAAAAAGGACCTTGATGGACCATGGACATAATAAACATATGATATATGACATATATAAAATATAAGGCACATATGAGACTTTTGGTGAAATACAAAATGATAAATAAAGGAAACAAAGGTTGAAAATGGACTTATCAAACTAGCACCAACATTCTGTCCAAAATTCGTGTATAAGACATACTTATTTTATGTTTTTATAAGATAATACATTTCGCGACGATTCCGAAAAGGTAAGAAACTTGTCAAACGGATTAATAACGAAAAAGTTACGTTAAAAACGAGTTATACGCTAATTAAACGGAGTTTATAAAATAACTTTTATAAAATTTATATCAAACAGCAAGTTTGATATTTTTATTAACTAAAACACATTTTTAGGATTCCAAAATGATAAGAATCACAATTTTTCGATTCATCAGGGGACCAAAATTATAAAAATATCAAATATCGATAACCCGTCTTAATACGAAAAGATGGGCATAAGAAACGCAAGAAACGGATTAGAAACGTGAAAGTTATGACGATTTTACCAAAAGTATGTTTATAAACGTTTTAATTTTATAAACATGTTTTCACTTAAACATTTAGATGGTGATTAGCTATATAGACTTATGCATGGTAGGAGTACTTAATGTGACATTTACGGGTTTTACGACAACATACATACGATTTAAATAAATCACGGTTCTGTTGGGAGCAGTAGTAAAAGTTATCTGTTTATCAGGGCGACCAAAATTTATAAATGTCAAAATATGATAACGTTTAATACGAAAAGATGGGCATAAGAAACGCTTAAGGAAAACGGATTACTAATTAGAAACGTGAAGTTATAGACAATTTTACCAAAGTATGTTTATAAACGTTTTTTTTTTATAAACATGTTTTCACTTCGAAACATTTAGATGGGGTTCAGCTTATATAGACATTATGCTAGGTAGGCGTTACTTAATGTAATTAGTACTTATACGACCTTAAATTAAATAGGTTGCATCTGACGATTTGCGTGACGAGTTATCTGTGATATTTGGATTATCAGAACTCAAGGTGAGTTCAATAGCCTGGCACGTTTTACTGTTTTTGTTTTTATAAAAGTTTTTGGGTGTGAAAAAAATCATGCAATGCTTTACAATTGGACACAAGTGGTTAAGTTTCATGTTATGATTACTTGTTGCCTAAGTAGCGATAACCCATATCTGAGCCCATTATCATGAACTGTCAATTGCGGGATTGTTGAGCGGAATGTTATTAATTGATTATTAGGTTTGACAACCTGTTCGGGTGATTAGCTATCACTGGACAAACGAACGTATACCATGTCGAATATAGGATGTTGCGGGTTAGAACATCACCACGGGCAATGTAGGCCTTTATGTGGTTTTCATTCACGTAGCGTCGTGTATGAGCTTTCGAGCAACGTAGATTACATTTATTTGATGTCTGCATCTGTTGCATTATCATTTCACTTGGGAAAATCTTGTGGTCCTACAATCATGATTTATCAATCTATGAATTTCACCAACATTATTATTGACGTTTTTTTAAAGCTATAGTTTTTTTCAAGGGGATCAGTAAGCAAGAGGTAAGTAGGGGATTACTTGGGGTTTTGATTGGGATATCATGCATTCTAAGGTTTTGTCGCAATTCATTTTGTTATAACTGTATGGCTAGATTATCTTTGTACTTTGTACTAGGGGACAAGTGAAGCTTCGGCTTTATGGTATCAAATTTACTTTGTTAAAAATCCATCAGTTTTTAAATGACTTTTTGGTCGTTCTATATACATCTTGTGTTATTGATCTGAGAAGTAACACGCCCCGGACCCTTGTTCCGCTGCGACCCAATTTGGCGGTGTTACATGGTCGGTCTTTTAGGGTATTTCATCACCATTAGGTCTATTCAACAGAGGCAAGAATCATTCTTCCATGAGGTCTATTCAACATATACAGTTCCATTCGGCTCTTCCAAGAATCATACAAGTGTTTTTCAATGGTGGTTTGTTGTCTCCTCCTGAAAGAAGTGACTTATCGGCAAGAGTCGTCATTGTGGTATCAAAAAGATTACAAATTAATCGATCATCGGTGGTAGAAAGAAATTGTGTTTGGTTATGTGATTATTGAGTCTTGAAATGAAACTACACGGGATTTTACAATTCTTCGACAAAACCGGGAAAACAAGTGTTTGTTTTACAGGATTTTACAAGTCAAAGAAATAACCGTATAAAGGTTGACAAAATTTTTAACTAGTTCGCTCCTACTCGTTCGGTCCTGCTAGTTCGGTTGTCACTAGTTCGATTGTCAAAGTTTAACTAGTTCGATCCTACTAGTTCGGTGTAACACCCCCAAAAATATGACAACGCAGCGGAATACCACTTGTGGTGCTACTTCATAATACACAGCGCTAGATACAAGAGAACGACCTCTAAATGTGTCG
>BQNB010071147.1:0-32868 GCA_026074375.1 Tanacetum coccineum | reverse complement strand
TGTTACATTTTAGACCCTGGGGTTTGGAAAATTGCAAGTAAACCCCTAGGGTTTGCATTTTTACGACTTTGGTCCTTCAACTTTTATTGATAAACAAAATAAACCTTGGACTTTAAAAAGTGACATAATAGACCCTTGTAGTTTTAACTTTAATAAAATGACACTTTTAGTCCTTTTGGTTATAAGTTTCTAAAATTTATGATATATACCCCTTGCATTTTACAAAACATGTCCAAATTGTCATGCAAGCTTATTTTAACATTTCAATAGACATTCATAAGTTATAATAAACTAAAATATGAAGATTTAACACAACGCAAGTTTAAATTAACGATTCGTTAAGCTAGGAAGTAAAACGGGTCATATTAGGGTTTTAAAATGAAAACGCGCGGGTTTTAAGATCAAATTCTCTTATGACATATCAAAGCACTTATGTTAACATTATATAAGCTTATTATGATAGATTATAACAATAGTTTACAAGTTTAGCTCATAGTTTAAGTAAAAACATGAGATTAGGGTTTCAGGTGTACGGTTTTGGATCAAAAAGGCATAACACTTAGGTTTTTGAGTTCAAAGCTTTATATTATGATTTTAGCAAGATCATATGAACATTATGACGTTATAAAAGCAGATCATAAGTTTAGAGAACCTGGTTTGAGCTTATAGCTTGGAAACGGGTCAGAATTAGGACTTTCGGCTTCGTACGGCTAGAGTAACGACTCCGGGGCTTCGTTTTCTTCAGGGCATCACTTCTTGAACATCTTTTATGATCCTAGGATCATATGGCAGCAAAGGATTGCTGCCTTAAGGGTTATAGTAAGAAGATAGGGGGTGCGAGTTGGAATGAACTACTAAGGCCTCTATTTATACACATTTCAAGACTAGAGGAGTAAGCAAGCTATAAGATCTGATCTGGACGCCTAGAGGGTCTATTAGGGAAGGTGTACAAGCTGTAAAATGAAGTGTGGATGGTCTATGAGTAGCTTGAATGTGTTGGGTGACTTATCTTGCTGCCGCGGCTGAAGTAGGCAAAAACATGCACATGGTGCCTTCATTCTTGACCATGGAGGAGTCAAAGTGGTTCGTGTGTAGCAAACAAATTTAATATACTTATATAGTATTATTCTCATAAGAATTCCTTTCCAAAATACTTCTCAACCAAGAGAAATATAAGGTAGAAATCTCACAAAATAAAACACAATTTGTATATTTTTATCCGGGAAGTACTTATCCTCGGGTCGTGTCCCAACGAAATCGTGAATTGAGAATTTGGAATATTCGGATTCGAGCTAAGAATGATAAAGGGATTTTTGATTTGTTGTTTACACTACACAATATAATAACATGAATTGAAAAACAATTAACTAGCACAAAATTTAAATGCACAAAATGTATTAAACGCGAGCTAAGATTGGAATTTAAAAACTAAGGCACAACTCTTAACAAATTTTATACCTAAAAATCACAAATTTAAAATGAAAATTTTAGGAAAAAGAATTAGAATTTTTTATGTATTTTTGAATTTTTTATGATTTATCTAAGAATTAATGAGATTTATCAAAAATTAAACTTTTTCCTAAAAATTAACACTAAAATTTTTTCTTTTATTTTTCAAAAATACCAGATTAAAAATGAAACTTAATGCAAAAAGAAGTTTAATTTTTCAACGATTTTTCCTATTTTTTAATGATTTCAAAGAAAAAGTAAGTCACTAAATTCTATTTAATTTCTAGAAAATTCAAAATTTAATGAGAAAAAATATAAACATGGTTTTTAAAACTCTAAAAAGTGCCAGAAAATATGGAACAAAAAAAGCCCCCAATTTTTAAAAACTATGACACTCTAATTGTCCAATTAAAAGACTATAAACCCTATGTATTATAAAACTATTTTTTCTAAAAATTAAATCTAGTTTTATTTATTTAAGAAAGATAGGTAGAAATGGTAAGGAAATGGAAGAGAGGTACGGGTGAACTTAAGAAAATTACAGCTTCAGTTAAAACGAATAACCCTGAACTTAAAGAAAAGTACCAAATAGACCCCGCGATGCTAGCTTATTATGCTTATTGAAAAAGTGAGAATTAGCAAAAACTTAAAACTACAAAGTTGTCAACCAGCTTATTCCCTACAACTTTAACAAAACCCACTTTGCACTTTAATCCACATAAGAGAAAAAAAAAAAAAAAAATGAAAAAAAAAATAAAAAAAAAAAAAAAAAAAAAAAAAATAAAAAAAAGAAAAATAAGAATAAGCTGAGAAATTAAGCCACTAGAGCTGTTACAGAAGTAGCTTGTTTAAAAAGCTTTTTGATTCTCTTATTTTGAGCTTGTTTACAGTGAAGAATTCAAAACTAAAAGAAACTATGTGATGTTTAAGATGTTGTGTTAACCGAATTTAAACTAAAATTAACCTAGATATTAAAATTTTAACCAAGAAAATTAAGGTGAGAAAGTGCAAGTTTTTAGGAAACAATTTTTTAGCTTTTTTCCAATAAGCTAACAAGCTTATTACTGAATTTTAAGTTCTGAAATTTTGAAAACAAGCTAAACTAATTTCCTTGAATCTACCTAGATAAAAGGATCTCTAAAATTTAAAATGCTATTTGTAGCTTAAGATGTGCACTAAAAGTATTTATAGAAAAATAAGCTAAGTTTTCACAAAGTTTGCAAGAAAAATTAAATGAAAAGGTGCTAGTTATTGCTGATGTAAATGGTTGCTGGTGCACTTGGTCTTGAACAAAGATGTATGCTAACTTTTAAGAGCTAATTACTTCACTAAATGTTCCTAAGGAAACACAACATAACTTTGAACTATAAGTTCCTTTTAAGTTCCTAACATCTAAACTTTTCTCAACTGAAATTTGCCCTGGTGCTGAGAATGAATTTTTAAACTCTAAACTATTGAATTTATCAATCTAATTCTTAAAAGCTGGTCTAAACTTGGTTTAATAACCTAACACAACTAAATGAGTAGCTATGATATAATAAAGTTGACTTAAAGAGTCAACTTAAGCCAAATCCAAACACTGCCTTAAACTAGCTGTCAAACTTTTAAGCAAACTAAGAACTATTTCAAAGCTCAAACTATTTAAACCTTTTATCTACACTTACTGTAATAAACCTACTTAAGCTAAGTGAGCTCTAAAAGACCTAGCTTATGTATAGAAATAAGCTAGTTACTCTATGAAGCCTTTAGACTAAATGATTGACAGAAATGAAGATTATGAAAATTAATTGAATCCTAGCTACAAAAACTTAGCAGAAATTGTATTTCTAGAACATGTAAACAGTTTTAGAAAGAATTAAGCATTCAATATCATTACAATAAGCTAAATTGAATAAGCTAGATTAATCACTGGAATGAATTAAGGATGAATGAACCTGAATTTGAAGTCTCAGGCACCTAGCCACTCTTGTAGAGTGAGTGGCTCTTTAAAATCACACACCTATTGGCTCCTTAGCCTCTATACCTCAATAAGCTAAATGTTAGCTTATTTCTCCTTATAGCTTCCAAATTGAAACAATACTTCTCAAGTAATCATGCTTTGCTGTAAAATGAGTAATACTAGTAAATGAGTACTTAAGAAGCAAAGTTTAACTAAAATTGAGCTTATGAGAAGCAATAAGCTAAATGAGCTTATTTAGAGCTTATTTGATGAAATCGTATTGAAATTGAAATCAAAGAACACACAAAGCTTGTAAACTGAATGATATTGCTAAATTTATGAAGTACAAGAGGAAAGGAACAGAGTACAAGTGCTTTAAAGCTATTTAGAAAATTTGAAAGTAAATTGCTTAAAAACGGGAAATTACAAAGTAAAAGTTTAAAAACAAATTCAACAACAACAAATGAGAGCCCTAAGCTGCTATTTATAGAGAATGGGAGAAGAGAGGGGAGAGTTTCTAGAATAGTCCATTAAATCCCCACCCTTGATCATTGTCGAAATGATTTTGGCCGTTTGATTCAAATTGATGAGGTGTTCGCACCAATTAGGTGTTGACACGTGGACGGGGTGAGGTGGAGGAGGTGTATGAACGAGTTCTAGTGTTTATAGAGGAGCGGGGTGTGGGAAATTTGAAGTTGGGTTTGTGTGTAAAATGGGCGGGAAAAACGGTTAGTGGTTGTTGGGCGGTTATAACAAACGCGGGGTTTGTTTGAAAGTTTGAGGTTATGGCAAAACTAGCCCTTGTGTTCTGTCCGCCCAATTGTAGTGTAAAACAAGGTTTGGAATTGACATATTCGGCCCTTGTGGTTTTCTTACTTCCCTTTCTTCTTTAATTAACAACTTTCATTATTTGCAACTTTAGTCCTTGAATCTTTAAAACTCCAAATGAGCTTTTAGACTTTGAGAACTTGTCAATATTGATCCTTTGACTTCAATTGAAGACTTTGACTTCCTTTATTTCTGTGTCGGGCTGATCCGGCTTTGATCTTTGGCTGATTCTTCACTCTTGTTCTTGTCTCTTTCGTTCCTTGTCGGTTTTTGATCGTTTTTGCTTCTTTTTGTCTTTTCAATCCTTTCCTGCACAATTAGACACAAAAGCACACCTTTTTCTATTCTTTTGGCATTTTCTTGGCTTTTATTAGGCAAAATCCCGGGTAATTTAATGTACAATTAAGCAAATATCAGCTGCGTATATTGATAGGTTCCATGAGTTGGCTAGGTTAGTTCCTCACTTAGTTACCCTTGATAACAAAAGGATTAGGAGGTACGTTTATGGCCTTGCTCCACAGATTCGAGGTATGGTGGTGGCAACGGAGCCAATGACCATTTAAAAGGCTGTGCAGAGTGCTGGCACACTAACAGATGAAGCCATTAGGAATGGGTCAATCAAAAAGAACCCTGAGAAGAGAGGAAATGGGGGAGAACCTAGTAAGGATAGGAATGGGAGGGATGATAACAAGAGAACTAGGACTGGGAATGCTTTTGCTACAGCCATAAACCCTGTTAGGAGAGAGAACACGGGTACGGCACCCAGGTGTACCACCTGTAACTTTCACCATCCACCTGAGACACCCTGTCGCACTTGTTTCAACT
Source organism: Tanacetum coccineum (assembly GCA_026074375.1). Classification (NCBI taxonomy): domain Eukaryota; kingdom Viridiplantae; phylum Streptophyta; class Magnoliopsida; order Asterales; family Asteraceae; genus Tanacetum; species Tanacetum coccineum. Next base: position 27,827 of record BQNB010071147.1, on the reverse strand, counting down.
GTAACCGCCTAAGATATTTTGCTAAGGATTGTAGAATGGTGCCTAAGAATGTGAACCCCATCAATGCTAGAAACCTAACTGCTAAGACCTGTTACGAGTGTGGTAGTACTGATCATTTCAAGGCAGCATGTCCTAGGTTAAATCAGGCTTAGAGTGCTAGGGGAAAGACCGGAAGAGAAAATGAGACATCTAGTGAGTGCTAAGGCCAAGGAACATAAACAAGAAGAACTTGTTGTGGTGAGATATTTTCTCGAGGTATTTCCGAATGACCTATCAGGATTACCCCCTATCCGGGAAATCGAATTATGGATTGAGTTGGTCCATGGAGCAATATTGGTCGCGAAATCTCCCTATCGATTGGCACCTTCTGAAATGGAGGAGTTGTCGGATCAACTCAAAGAACTCCAGGACAATGGTTTCATTCGACCAAGCTCATCACCTTGAGGAGCACCGGTATTGTTTGTGAAGAAAAAGGACGGATCATTTAGGATGTGTATCGATTATAGAGAGTTGAACAAGTTGACCATTAAGAATCGTTATCCACTCACTAGGATAGACGATCTATTCGATCAGTTACAAGGATCGCAGTACTTTTCTAAGATAGATCTTAGGTCCGGATACCACCAGCTGAGAGTGCATGAGGATGAAATTCTAAAGACCGTGTTTAGAACTCGTTATGGACATTTCGAGTTCAAAGTAATGCCCTTTGGTCTGACTAACGCACCAGTGGTATTTATGGATCTGATGAACCGAGTGTGTAGGCCTTATCTAGATAAGTTTGTGATAGTGTTCATTGATGACATCTTGATTTACTCTAAGACCCGGGAAGAGCATGAAGTACACCTAGGGTTAGTCTTAGAATTGCTCAAGGAAGAGAAACTGTATGCTAAGTTTTCTAAGTGCGAATTCTAGTTGCGAGAAGTACAGTTTCTTGGACATGTGATTAATGGAGATGGTATTCATGTAGACCCTAGTAAGATTGAAGCTGTTAAGAATTGGGAAGCCCTTAGAACTCCGTCTGAAGTTCGTTCATTTTTAGGATTAACAGGGTATTATCATCGGTTCATAGATAACTTTTCTAAGATAGCTAAGTCGCTTACTGTCTTGACTCAAAAAAGTAAGACCTTTGATTGGGGTGAGGAACAAGATAGGGCATTTCAAACTTTGAAGGAAAAGTTGTGTAATGCACCTGTTCTAGCTCTCCCCAATGGACCGGAAGATTTTGCGATGTACTATGATGCATCAGGCTTAGGATTTGGTTGTGTGTTGATGCAAAGAGGTAAGGTGATAGCGTATGCATCTAGGAAATTGAAAAATCCATGATAAAAACTACACCACCCATGATCTTGAGTTGGGTGCGGTTGTGTTTGCACTTAAGATCTGGAGACACTACTTGTATGAAACCAGGAGTGTCATTTATAACGACCATAAGAGTCTTCAGCATATCTTTAACCAAAAAGAACTGAACATGCGTCAACGTCGCTGGATAGAGATATTCAGCGACTATGACTGCGAAATTTGTTACCATCCTGGTAAGGCGAATGTAGTATCCGACACATTAAGTAGGAAGGAGAGGATCAAACCTAAGAGAATTAGATCTATGAATATGACCCTTCAGTCGAGTATCAAGAGTAAGATACCAGCGGCTTAAAAGGAGGCATCTGATGAGTCTGCGGGATTATAGAGAGGACTAGATGAGATGATAGAATGTAGGAGCGATGGAGCATTGTATTACCTGGATCGAATATGGGTTCCTTTAAAGGGTGATGTGAGAACCCTGATAATGGATGAAGCCCATAAGTCAAAGTACTCTGTACACCCATGAGCTGATAAGATGTATTATGACCTTAGAGATAAGTATTGGTGGTCGATAATGAAGAATGATATAGCGATATATGTTAGTAGGTGTTTGACTTGTTTAAAGGTTAAGGCTGAACATCAGAGGCCATCTGGCTTACTGCAGCAACCAAAGATCCCTGAATGGAAATGGGAAAGGATACCAATGGATTTTGTCACTAAGTTACTGATACGCTCCGAATACGCTATACGTAGATATATATAGTATATAAGGATTATATCAAATAATAGTATAGTAAGTATACACTATATATTATATAAGTATATAAGGATTATATCAAATAATAGTATAGTAAGTATTTTCCGTCGGGTTCGAGAAACAAACTTTTAACCAAAGTTGTCTCAAAAACCTCCCGGGTCGTTTTCCTTCGACGAAGCGTGAATTGAAAATCGGTTAAGTCCGTGATCGCGCGTTTTGAATAGTTTCAAAGAATTTTTGATTTGGGTTTTCTAAATCTTACTAAATATAAATGAAAAATAGATAAATGCACGAAAACAAGTAAATAAGAAATGAAAATTAAACACATAAGCATTGAAACGTAAATAGGAATTAAAAACGAGACATTTAAAACCTAAATTATCTAAAATTGAACCTAAATTGATCTTTTTTGGTTTTTATAAGTCTTATTTAACTAAAAAGCTATTACAAAGAAAACTAGACAAAAAACGAAGGAGATTTGAGCTTGAAAACACTAAAAACATGAACGGGATTCAATCCCGCTCTTTAAAAATCAAAATTTTGCAATTTTAACCTTACGAAAGAAAATCTAATTTTCTTAGGTTCTAACTGTTAAAAGAAAATTTTCTAAAAAAGAATTATAATTTTTTGACTTTTTTATAATTTTTTTATGAATTAAAAACTATTTTAATGAAATTAAATGTTTAAAAATACTAAACTATTTATAAAAATTCTGAAAAAATCATGAAAAGTAGCTTGAACAGTGTAGAATCAAAAAAAAATAAGCTTGTGAAAACAACTTATCAAATAAGCAGAGAAATAAGCCAAAAACTTATAAACTAAAAGAGCTAAATGTGTAAAAGGATAATGTGCAAACATAAAACAAAAAAGACCCCAGGGCGAGATGGTTAGTGTGTTGGTGTGCTGTGTTATAAAAAGGTGAGGAGGGTAGAGGTCCAGGGTTCGAGCCTTGCTCACCCTGGATTTTCCCTCTTCCCTTTTTATTTTTTTGCAAAAACTTTAAAAAGCAAAGTTATAAAACAACTTTTAAGGAACATTTTTTATAATAGAAACTTTTTGTGAAAACTAATGAATAAGCTAGAAAACAACTTATTAAATCAAACAGATTGCACTAAACTCTTTTTTAACTATTTCTTAAAACACAAGTACACTAATAAGCTAAAATAAGCTCAAACCAGATCAAATAAGCTATGGCTACCCTAAAATTACTCTAACAAGCTAAACTGGACTAGAAATAAACAAAATGGATAAGCCTTAAGCTAAAAATAATCCAATAAGCACTTTAATAAAAACTGTTAACCAAACAGTCCCTTAAGGAAACTTTGAGCTTATTTTTCAATTAGCTAAAGGATCCTTATGGACTTTTGGCTTATATAAATAAAATCCTTGACCTAAAAGCTACTTAAAACAGTTTTTGAAAACTATTTTGAAAATCAAATGTTTAAGGAAAAAGCTTAATGAAAAAGCTAAAAATTCATTTTACTATACTTTTGATTATTGAAATAAAAAGACAAAAAGCAAAATTGCAGATCTAAAACAGGTATTCAAATAAGCTTTTTAAACTAAAATAAGCCCTAATCTATCTAGAATGGCCTAAAATCTATTTGAGCTATAAAAATCAAAACCTAAAAACTACTTTTACTTGCTTGAATCTAAGCTTAAAATGCTAATTGTCTTTTTTATGAACCTATGATTTTGCACTTGAATGACCCACTCTTAAAACTAACAAATGCAAGCTTAAGGATTAGCTTTTTTATAAAACACCAAAATAACAACAAATTCACAAAAGTTAACAGCTAGAAAATACTAGAGCTTAAAATGCATCCTAAATTGAATTATGCTAACAGGTCATAACAAATTTTATCAAAACCTTGATTAAATCTAACAAAAACCTTAAAAACTAATCCTATAAACCTAAATATGATATTTAAAATTAATCTAAAGGACCAAATGGTCTCAAACAGTACTAAACTAGAGTTTAGTACTCGACTTGAACCAAACACCCCTTTAAATATCACACACACATATCAGCTTATAAAATTTCAAGATATAACAGCTTAAAACTCTGTACCAAGATAATTAAAAGCTTATTTATAAAACATAATGAACAAATTTTAAACAGCTAAATAAGCAGAAATCATAAACTATAAGCTAATGCTACTATTTTTGGTTTTTATGACTGTTTTATAAAAAAACTACATGCAGACTAAAATTTAAACTAACAAATGAACATTTTAAGCTTTAATCAACAATAACAAACAAACTTAAGCTAAATTCAACAATGATAAGCAAATAATAAGCATAAAAGTCTTTGAACTAAAATTAAAGTAAAAGAAATTGTGTACCTTTATCCCTTGCTAAAACAGGGATTAAATAATCCTAATAAGCTCTATGACTTACCCAACTTAAAAATAAGCATTCTAAAAACCCATAAGCTCTTCCAAGCTAGCTTATCTTCTAAAAGAGCTTAAAATCCAAAATCCTTAACCAATAACTTTTGAAATTTGAACAACCAAACTCAAACAAGCTTAGAAAAGCTTATTTGAGCTAATGAACATTTGAGAGAGGAATGTAGCTTAATGGCTTGACAGCTTATTAGTAACTTATTGAAATCAATTTTGCATATATGAAAAAGAAAAGATTAAGCACAAACAGAATTTTATTAAATGAAAAAGGAGATTACATTGCTTGAAATGGAAATTACATAAAATGAATGACAATAAGCTAAAAAATAAGCTATAAGCTAATCTACACTACTCTAAATTATCCTACTCCTAGATATTCATTTCTATGTGTTGATGCTTCTTTATATAGCCTTCAAAGGATGATTCTAGATCCAGGGACGCTCCTCCTTCATCTAATCATAGCCTTTGATCCATAACTATCTTCATACCACTTTGATCTAAGCCGTCCATTGCCTGCCACGTTAATTCCACCAGTGAGAAGCGTTGGGATTGCCAACGTGGACACCTGAGTGTCAGACGTGTCAATCTTTTGCTTCTAGAAGGGGTGATTCTTATTTAAGTGAGGGTAATTGGAAGCTGGGTAAAATTAGGGAAGAACATGAACAGTAAACTTGGTTTTTCCCGCGCCCTTTTCTTTTTATATCTTTTGTTTGACTGTGGGAAAAACGGGAATTGACTTGGGCTTGGGTTTATATTAAAAGGGATTGGGCTGATGTTTAGTTTATTTGGGCTCGGTTACAAAGGGTTAAGGGTAAATGGGTTTATGGTTAAAAGATAACGACCGTTAATCCTAAACTTAACAAAGGACTAACGGTGTCATTGTTTTTAGGGCTTTTGGTGAATTTGAGTTAACAATAAAGGTATTTTTTGTATTTTGATGGTTTTGTCTTTTAGTGGTTTGACCAATGTTGACCTTTTGTTGACTTTTTGTAGAAAACTTCTCGGCTCTTGTGCACTCTTTCCTTCTCGTGTTAGGATTTGTCCGTTTTTGCTTTGATTTTTGTCCATTTCTTTAATATCCGTACCTGCACATACACAAACACAAAAACAAGCATATATTTGCCATTTTTACATGTTTTTGGTCTTTTGGGTTTGTTTTAACAGGTAAAAGGTATGTGTAAAATAGCACATACCAAATTCCCCCATACTAATGTATTGCCGTGTCCTCACACAATGCTATGAGTAAGCACTTAAAAAATTAAGAATCTCAATCTCTCTCGACTAATTACCTCGAAAAGTAGCTAAGTGTTCATCGAGGTGAATTAAAGAATCAAGAGTTTAAAGAAGTCTCATTTTTACCATTATTGAAGATATACGCTTATTACCACTAATATTTTTGTTTTTTTTCTTTTTCTCATTATTATTATTATTTTAGCAACTAACTAATTTGACTTTCGTTATTTTCATAACCGTTAGGGATCACAGAACAAGATGCATTTCGATCCGAAAATGCCCCCAAAAAGGATAAATTCATCGTTCTCGACTTTTCACTTGCTCCAAACCAAGCTTAAAACGAAATCACAGTTAAATATCTGTTAAAATGCTAACACTACTCATATTTGCAACTTGTGAACTTTTCACTCCCGACAATTATTATATCTTAGGTGAATGTGCTATTTTGAATTTCAACCATGGATCAACATTTTGTAAAATTCTATATTTTACGTTCCACCCGAGAATAATGAGTTTGAAGGCGAAATCATCCCATGTAGCGACTTTCGTCTCGACACATCCCAACCTTACGGCTAAGTGATCAGGCTTTTGACACCCCACAGAGACTAGTATCGGGACTCACGGACCTTAGGTTTCAAAATCTCTCAGGTTTCCCGTATATACATAGCTTATTTAAAAACTTAAAATGAAATAGTCAAAGTTCAAAAGCATATTTAAATTTAACAAAAAGAGATCTATTTATTAACTCAAACTTAATATTAAACATAACATTTATGCAATTGTAACCCTCGACCTTTTAGAAGGCTGCAACATCGGTTGTGAGCCGGCAAGATGCAGCAAACTTTTATCAGTCTCGGATTTTTATTCTTACTATGGGCTTTCTTTAAAAGACTACCACATCGGTTGTGAGCCGGCAAGAGGTAGTAAACTTTTATCAGCCCACATTTTTTATTATTATATATTTTTTTATTTTTCATCATTTCATACATTTTTTTTAATTTTTAATTTTTTATATTACTTTGTATAGAGAAGACTTCTTTTTGAAAAATTCAAGTATAAGTTTGAACTAAGACTAATTTTTTTGCTATTAACTACATAAAAATTGTTGATTTAAGTTTAATCTCTAAAAATAGCACGTATGATTAGTTCGGTTAAGAGCTTATGGGAGAAAAAACTACAAATTACATACATGAGCTCTTAAGATTTCCAAATAATCCTTGTTTAGCATCCAACTCATACTTAACTCTATCACTTTTCGTTCTTCGCGAATTTCCGCGAACGCTTAGCCTAAAAGTTAAGGAACAAGCTAGAGCTCAACACGCTCGATCGAGTCAAAATTTATTCTTATTCTACCCAGTAGGAAAGTCGAAATTGTAACAAAACACTTATTTTATTTTTGAAAATTTTTAAATTTTTTCATTTTTATTTTTGAAATTTTGGTGATAAAAACGGGATTGCGTGAAAACAACGGCTGCAGGCACAATCAAATCAATAGATCCCTCCCCCCATACTAAAACTAAACATTGTCCTCAATGTGAGATTCCCCCATACTAATTCCAATGCATATTCTTGATATAAAGGGGTCTCTACGCAAATCTAAAGCTGTTTATTAAATATGCTAAAGATAAACGTTAGTCGATAAGATTTTAGGATATCGGATACCCTAAGTGAAGCTGAGGATATGAAGCTCGAATGCGTGGACAAAACCATAAGCACGAGACTCTTCAAAATCCGGGTATCCTGGACATAAAATCACAAAACACAAGAAAAGAAAGGCTAGCCCCCTTACATCAAATGTTAGAAAATAGATAAGAAGATAAAAACGCTTGTTTTTGTTAACCGAGTCACGAGCTTGATTCGACCCCGAATTAAGTTGTCCATGGGGAAGCAAATGGAAAAGAAAATCTCAATCGGGCTTTCATTAATGTTTGGATAAACATTAAAGCACATGAAAGTTCCCACCCGATGAGATGCCACCGGCTCTAAGTGGAGATGTCAGGGTCAAAAATGGTGTCTTCACTCTAGGTGGAGAGAAGTAAAGGAGAATCCACATGGTAGGTGCGATACGGGAGAAAAGTCCGAATGACAAATGTGAAGGAATCATCATCTTCAACATTTTGAGAAACATTAATCTCACCTCCCCCTGGGTCAAAACATTCGTCTTTATTAAGCTCATCAAAATTGTTTATCACGGGTGCATCGGGCTCAATGTCGAAGGTAAAACGCTCATAATCGGGAATAGGATCATCATTAAGTAAGTTATCAAGAAAAACGATATCCCCCTTGGTTAACCCCCCATTATTAGTTGGGTTTTTATTAGGGAGAGGAATATGATATATACCCCCCCCTTACTCCCCCGCCCCCATCCCCCCCCCCCCCCTACAATTTGTTTTAAGACCAACACAATCCGAGTCTAAATCACTCTCAATACCTGGAGGTATCGAGTCTTCTGGAACAAGAAATGTATCAACCTCCTCTACAAGAAAGTCACTATCCACAACGGGAATAGGATAAGAGGAGGGATTTTCAAGCACAAAAGAAATAGGAGTGAGTTTCAACGCTTCGATCTTATCAATGAGAATATTTATGTTTATTAATTTCTCATGAAGAATCTCGTTCTCTATTTGAAGAATATCAATATCAATCTCTCCTTCTTCTTCATCAAAATCAGATTCATCACAATCGTCTTCATCAAAATCGTCTTCATCAATTCCTAGTAAAATTGGATTAATAAAATCGAGTTTACCGACGAACTCCTCGGGAAGAAAATCAATCTTAGGAGATGTGATCGAAATATCTCGACTAAGAAAAGAGTTAATAAGTCCACATTCAGCATCAAAATGATCATAAGATGGCACATCACAAATATCTTCGGAAATACCCTTAAACTCACTTGGGATTGGGACAAGGTTCTCAACACTAGTCTTTTCCGTTTCCGGAATAGTGTTAAGATGCTCGTCCCCCATACTTAGAGAGTTATTGGGCTCCTTGGTTGGTAAGTCTGGTGTGATTGCTTTAGGATTTCTATATATAACAGTATACTCATCATCATCATTATAAAAGGTAGGACGATTCCAGCTTGGACAATTAATATATTCTGATAGCTCCTCATTAATATTTCGCACATCTTCAAGGAGTTTACTCATCAATTCTTGAATATCCTCTTGTTGATATTGCTTATCCGTAAAAGCATGCTTAATTTCGCCAAATCTCTCCCAATATATCAATAAAACCTTTGGTGTTACTTCATAAGCTTAAGTAGCAATTCTTGCATAACTTCAGGTTGATTCTGCTCTTCTTCCACAGCTTGCTTAATTTTAAGAAATCTCTCCTCAGCTAGCAATAAAGCCATGCACTTTTCTTCAGGAGGTATATGATCATACTCCTTTAAAAAGGCTTGAATAGTTTCCATTAAGTTTTCTCTAGCTTGCAACATTTCCGTATCCGTTGCTTGAGGAGGATGATGAATTACGGGAAACTGCGGGGGTTGATATTGGTCAAAACCGGAAAAATTAGAATTATAGCAATGATTAGGTTCATAGAAATTTTGGTTCAACGGTTGACACTGAAAATTCTCATGAAGACCCCCGCAATTTTCACAAGGGAATTGTTGTGGTTGACTCGGAAAATAATGTAGAGGTTGGTTAAATCCAAAGTCTTGATTGTAACAGGGACCCTGATCAAAGACGGGTGTGTTCCCTGTTTGACAATCGTAACCCGGATGAGAGTTCCCTCCACAAAATTCACACGAGTATGTCTCGTATTGGTATTGTGGAGGTTGGTTGAAGAAGTTCGGTGTTTCATTATAAGAATAAGGATTTGGGTCATAGACAAACTCATTTCCGGATCCTACACTGCTACAGCTCGGACAGTTTCCACCATTAAACGGACCTCCACAATACGAGCAACCAAAATGGTTATACGAAGACATGTCGAAGAATTAAACGGATAAGAGGATAAAGAAGATAAGAATTAAATGTAATAAGAGGATAAAGAAGAATATTTTTAGATTTTTAATAATATATGAGAAAAGAAATTAAAATAAGAAAGAAAAATATTTTTGGTAACCGAAAATTAAACGTGCACGGTAGCTCTCTAAAAATACGTACAAGAAAGCGGAGGAGTTGGTAAGCGCGAGGCGCTATTTAGAATAACCCTTCTCCTTTTGGGTGATGTTGATCAAACCCGCCTTAAACTTTCCTTATAGCACGTAATCTAAAGGTGAGCCGTAACAATGATTAACAAATGATTATTTTTATATTAAAATAGACGTGTAAAAATATTCACAAACAGAAAATAACTTCACGAGGAAGATTCTTCAAAAACACTAATCTTCGAACGAAACACGATAATCGTAACACACTTCCCCGGCAACGGCGCCAAAAACTTGATGCGCTCCGAATATGCTATATATATAATATATATAAGTATATAAGGATTATATCAAATAATAGTATAGTAAGTATTTTCCATCGGGTTAGAGAAACAAAATTTTAACCAAAGTTGTCTCAAAAACCTCCCAAGTCGTTTTCCCTTGACGAAGTGTGAATTGAAAATCGGTTAAGTCCGTGATCGTGCGTTTTGAATGGTTTCGAAGATTTTGATTTGGTTGTCTAAATCCTACTAAAAATAAATGACAAGTAGATAAATGCACGAAAACAAGTAAACAAGAAATGAAAATTAAACACGTAAGCATTAAAACGTAAACGGGAATTAAAAACGAGACATTTAAAACCTAAATTATCTAAAATTAAACCTAAATTGATCTTTTTGGTTTTTATAAGTCTTAAGTAACTAAAAAGCTAGGACAAAGAAAACTAGACAAAAAACGAAGGAGATTCGAGCTTGAAAACACTAAAAACATGAACGGGATTCAATCCCGTTCTTTAAAAATCAAAATTTTGCAATTTTAACCCTACGAAAGCAAATCTAATTTTCCTAGGTTCTAAATGTTAAAAGAAAATTTTCTAAAAAAGAATTATAATTTTTTGACTTTTTTAAAATTTTTATGAATTAAAAACGATTTTAATGAAATTAAATGTTTAAAAATACTAAACTATTTATAAAAATTCCGAAAAAATCATGAAAAGTAGCTTGAACAGTGTAGAATCTAAGAAAAATAAGCTTGTGAAAACAGCTTATCAAATAAGCAGAGAAATAAGCCGAAAACAGCTTATAAACTAAAAGAGCTAAAATGTGTATAAAGGATTAAATGTGCAATCATAAAACGAAAAAGACCCCAGGGCGAGATGGTTAGTGTGTTGGTGTGTTGTGTTATAAAAAGGTGAGGAGGGTAGAGGTCCAGGGTTCGAGCCTTGCTCACCCTGGATTTCCCCTCTTCCCTTTTTATTTTTTTTGCAAAAACTTTAAAAAGCAAAGTTATAAAACAGCTTTTAAGGAACATTTTTTATAAAAGAAACTTTTTGTGAAAACTTATTAATAAGCTAGAAAACAGCTTAATATGGTGACAGAAAACACTTAGAAATTCTTGGCCTTTTTACAAACTTTAAGACAACTAATAAGTGAGAATAAGCTTGAAACTTTGAGCAAAATAAGCTCAAACCAAATCAAATAAGCTATGACTAACCTAAAACTACCCTAATAAGCACAACTGAGCTAGAAATGAGCATAATGGATAAGCCATAAGCTGAAAAACCAATAAGTACTTTTTCACAAAACTGTTTGCCAAACAGCCTAAATGCTAATTTTGAGCTTAATTTTAAGCACACAAACGGATCCTTATGGAAATAAGCTCTATACCTACTTAAAGCTTGACCTATAAGCTACTTGAAACAGCTTTTAAAAATCGTTTTGAAAATCAAATGATCAAAGAAAAAGCTTATTGAAAAGGCTGATAATTCATTTTACCCTGCTTTTTGTTATTATATTAAAAGACAAAGTACTACTTTTAGATTTAAAAACAAATAAGAAAATAAGCTTTTTGCTACAAAATAAGCACAAACAGATCTAATATAGCCTAAACTCTACTTGTTCACCAATGTTGAAAAGCTAAATCCTGTTTTTACTAATTGAAATTTAAGCTAGAAAATGGCTAAAATCTATCTATACTATCTGATGCATTTGACTATAAAACACAAAACTTAAAACCAAAAAGTGCAGGTTTAAAGACATGAATTTAACACTTTTAAAACACTAAAACAAAAACAAATAGAGCAGTTCTAATATCTAGAATTGATCTAAACTAAAAATCCCTAAGTTACTAAACTAATGACCACAAATTTGAACAATCTAAACTCAAACTATTGAAAACTTAATTAAGCCTCACAAAAAGTTTAAATCCTAACTTTATAAACCTCAATTTGATATTTGAAACCAATGCAAAGAGCCAAATGTACATGGACAGTACTAACTTATGTTAGTGCTGCCCTTAGCCAAACTCCCCTTTACATTGATCAACACCATTTTTTAGCTTATAAATTTGAGATTTAAAACATAAACTTTAAATACCAAATAATGCTAAGCTAAAATAAGACCTAATGAAAAGATTTCAACATTCAAATAAGCATAATAAATAAGCTAATTCATTATACTACTATTTTTGGTTTTTAAACTGTTTTATAAAAATTACAAGTAAACTATGATTTAATCTAACAATTAAAATAGATAAGCATTTAACAACAATATTAAGCTATAATAAGCTACTCTAAACAAAATTAAGCAGACAATTAGCAGTTATAATCTAATTTGCAAAAGTAAAGCTATAAAAGGTAAATGAAAACTTACTGAATCTCTTGCTTAAACAGGGATGAAAATTTGCTCAAAAAGCTTATCTACTGAGCTCCAGCTTATCATATGATAAGCTGGTAATTTCCATGAACCCTTCCAGGTTTGGTTTCATCATTATTCAATAAGCTGAGTAAATGTGGGGAGGAAATAAAGCATTAACAAAGCTCATTTAAGTTTTATGAAAAGCTTGATTGAGTTAAACCAATATTAAAAACTTATATTAGGAAATAAGAGCTTAATTTGATTACTATAAACTTGATTAAACCAAAATGTATTTATGTAAAAACATAATTTAAAAGGCAGAATTGATAGGAAATGAAATTTTATTAACAAAACTTGAAATTACATGATTTGAAAAAGAAATTACAATATTGAATACATAATAAGCTGGGAAAATGAGCAATAAGCTATACTAATCTACTCCTACTCCTACTCCTAAGCTAGATACTCCTTGTGAGTGAAGGTGGCCTCCTATTTATAGCAGGAGAAGGAAGCTTCTAGGTCCTCAAAGACGCTCCCCTTGGTCTTGATCTTGGCCCTCGAATTCTTTCAATCATTAGATCCTCAATTGTGATCGTTGGATTGGAATGTGAGCACACGGATTGCCAAGCTGGCAATCCCACTTCTTTAGAGTGGTGTGCTTCTTTTGCATTGATTTTAGTGTAATTTTTCCATGTTTGTGTGTTTCTTTTGAGCCATACATGTCATTCCCTTGATATAACTTGGCCAATCAGAAGCTGTTAATGACGTTTTTGATGCTCTGACATTGGGCCAAAAAAAAAAACCTTTTTTTAAAAGTTTAAATCTTCGAAAAAATCTTAATTGCCACGCTGGACGAGTGAAGGTATTGGGATTTACCCGTTTGATTTTAACACAGGTTAAAACTTGGGGACGAGGGTGTATAGTAACACCCATTCGCGCCCTTTTTACTTATAACGTTTGTTTGATGAGTTTTGACATTTGGGCTCGGGGTTTAATTAAAGAGAATGGGCCGGTGTAATTTGTTTTGGGCTTGGGTTAAAAGGTAAGGGTTTATAGTTAAGGGACTTAACGACCGTTAGTCCTTAAGTGATAAAGGACTAACGGTGTTATTGTTTTTGGACTTTTTGTGCAAATGGATTTAACAATAAGGGCTCGTTTGGGATTATTAAGGGTTTGTCATTTTGTGGGTTGACCAAGGGTTGACTATTTGACTTTTGTTGACCTTTGCTAGAAACTTCCCGGCTCTTGTGTACTCTATCCGTTCCCGTGTTCGTGTTTGTCTGGTTTTGACCGTTTTCTTGTGATATTTGCAATATCCGTACCTACACATCACAAATGACAAAACAAGCAATATACGAGCATAATTTGCACAATTTGATCATTTAAAGGTCATTTTTGGTATAAAAAGGATATGTGATTTCTCACATATCAGCCACCATAATTATAAGTGCCTCCTTTCACACGTGTACTTACTTCCAAGATCACCAATATTAATCATAATTCACATATAAGCACATATTCCACATTGCACATCTTAAACCACTCCAACTTAACACATAAAGGATGCTTCATCAAATGACTACTTACTTATATCAAAATAAGATCGAAACGACATAAAGGAACGAAAGTCTCGCAACGACTTCCAAAATACGAAATATCCAAAAGAAATAATCAATAACAACATGACGGGGTAAAGGACGGGATAAACTTATGTTGGGCCTCGCTTGGGTTTGACTTTGCCTCCGCAAGAATCACCCGACTCCGCGGGTCCAGCCCTATTACGCGCATCCGACAAACGATCAACTATCCTATCTCCTTCGGTTCCACAAGAGGCTCCTTATAACGCTTAAGTCCAGTTGGGAAAACGGTTCCCCAACGAGACTTCTTACGGGTGAGGGAAAAACATAGCTAAAATACTAAGAAAGTAATACATATTATATCAAATAATGGTAGACAAAATAACTAAATGAAAACTTAGCAAAATATAAAATATATAAGCTATGCAAAAATAGAGGGGAAGCATAGCAGTTATAACATTAAACACTTAAGCCCTAAATGCATCTACATGAAGGACTCCTAGGTTATAGTCTAGGCTCAACCACCTACTTCTCTATAACCAAAGGCTCTGATACCAATCTGTCACACCCCGCCAAGGCGGAAACGCGAGGCGTAAATAAGAATGGATATCATCACAACACATGGTGTCTATATAGAGAATACTAAAATGAAAACTAAAGTAAAGCAAAGACACAAAGTGTCATAACAATACCCAAAACCTAATGGTGTCTTTATTAATGAGAAAGAGGTCTCGTCAATAAATGACATGCAAAACATAATCCAAACAATTCATGCAAACGTATTTATTCAAACGGAAAGCATAAAGAAACTCCAAGCATTCTATTGTCTCTTCTAGCCACTTCGCTCTATCTTAGAGCGATAACACACCATATGGGGACAGTAAGGAATCAGTAAGCAAGCAACAAAACACCATTAAGCTCACCTGAAAAGTTGCTAAAAAATGTCAACATAAAAGTTAGGCGAAATATCAGGATAATGACATACAACAATATCCCTAAATAAACTTTCAATTAGTTACTGCAATTACCAAAGCAATTCATGACAACAATTAACAACAACGGGACGGAACGTGCCAACGATCCACAATCATATCAACTACATATGTGCGCTACATGGCCTCATATTAGCTCACGCAGTCTTACCACCGTCACATCTCGTTTTGCATATTGGGATCCACAATACCAAACATATCATATCGCAACAAAACAGGACAGAACGTACCCATGATCCAATACACATAACTACAACAATCTTAAAAACATTTTAACACGACAACAAGACAAGCATCATTCTCACCCCAAAATAACATGAGAAAAATGTGCTATGAAACTCACATTTGCTTAGCTTTCCAAAAGATTCCAACAAAAAGCTTCACAAACAACTAGCACAAATCTAAACAACAAAATAACTCGTGTTAACAACGCTACTACGACACCATCATAATCGTAACCAAAACATATGGCCGTGTCGAGACGACCTAGAGTGTTCTATTAACTCCAGGGGTCACACAACCGACACACACACCCAAGCGAGCGAGAACACTCCAGATCTTCCGAAGTTTCATAGTTATCACCACATTTGTTAAAACTCTCACACACATTTCTCATACTATATCTCATTACTATCTAAAATCAATAACCTCTACTTATTGACCTACATAAATTTCATTCCCGAAAGAAATCTCTCACACAATATCCCGTACACATCTCTTGGCAACCTGGGGGGGGGTGGGGGGGGGGGGGGAGGGGGGGGGGGGGGGGGGGGGGGGGGTCTGTGTGTGTGTGGATATGCAAAAATGTGAGGATGCTTTATATATCTGATCCTTACAATATAATATTGATGAGTATGTCTATATCACCGATTACTGCGCCACTCCAGCTCAAGAAATTTCCAAGAGAAATTGACACACACACAGCAGCGACAATATCACTCTCACGATTTACACACTAGATATGGAAAATGAGTACTAGCATAATATCGGCACACAAAAGCGATCGTACGCGCGCGATTATTTTGGTAAGTTTTTTATATATTTAGAGTACGTGCGAAGATGCAGGAACTTCTCAGAGACGCGAGAGTGTGAGACGATGTGTAAATGTTATTTCTTTAGGAGGGGGTAGGGAGGAGTGGGCGTGGGAGAGATCGTGAGTTAGCGTGTTTGTTCTATGATATGTATAATATCTCTGCAAGAGGTGTGGAGTGAGGTGACGCGTGGGATTCTCTCTCTGGTAGCGCAGGATGAGGGTATACGAGTCGAGGGGTAACGTTTCTATCACTATCTATCTAGTTAATTAGTGTGTGTGGAGGGCGTGGGAGGCGTGCCAAGTGCGCGGGGTATGTATATTAAGGAATAGATTTGAGGGAAAATAATCGAGATCTCTAGCGTCTCTAGAGGAAGATTTAGGGTTTTAGGTGTATATATTAGCTGCGAAGAGAGATAGCGCGATATGGGGTACGAGGTAGCTACTTACACACACCATCCACTGGGACACACTCTAAACACGAGTCGTCGCTAGAGAGAAAATTGATTTTGATTTTGAGTTTGGATTGAGTTAGCAACACTTAAGTTGTAGCGAGCGACGAGTGAGAGAGTGCGCTGAGACGTTTACGCGTGAGGCGTGTGTTTAAGGTGGTGTGTTGTGATGTTTTTTTGTGGTGTTTTTTTTAAAGTAGTTGAATGATGTCACACACACTGTGGTTCTCTATATTGTATCATCCAGTGAAGGTTAAGATCGATGGTTGGTGATTGGAGAGTGAGCACTACACATTGACTGTGATTGACACTTACTCTCTCTCTCTCTTACTCTCCTCTCTCTCTATCCTCTTTTTCACACAGAAATCGAGGATCACAGACGAGCACAATGGGTGTAGTGGCTAGGCGAGTGTGAGAGATAGTAGAGATCTTCAATGTTTGGTTGAGGGTTATATATATAATATCTATAGTCTCTATCTGAAACATATCTCTCTTATTTCTATATATATCTGAGGTTGGATGTCTGAAGATATAGTTAATTTGGTAGGTGTTTTTTTTGTGTTTGTTTGTGGGTAAGGGTTGGGAGGAAGGGAGGGGGGTGGGGAGTGGGGAAAGTTTGTTTGGGGGGGGTGTGTGGGTGGTGATGGGTTGGTGGTTGGTATGTTTGGTGGGGATGTTTAAGGTTGGGGGTGTTTTTAGTTGAGGTGGGTGTGTAAGGGGGTGAGGTTTAGATTGGTAGTGAAGGGGTTTTGTTGTTAGGTGATGGGGGTGGGTTAAGTTAGGAATATTTGTGTTTGGATATGTGATGGAGGTTGTGAGTTATTAGTATAAGTTGATGTAAAGTTATGGTAGTTTATATGTTTTATGTGTAGGTTGTTGTGGGTATTTAGTGTTTGAAAGTTTTAGAGGTTTGATATTTGATGGGAAGGGATGAATTTGGGTTTATTTGGTTTAATTGAGATAATAATGGAATATGAGATTTGTGTGGTTATATAGATTGTTGTGTATTTAATTGTGAGAAATGTTTAATATGTTTAATGTGTTTATATGTTTTGAAATGTTAAATGGATTGGGATTATGTGTATGTTGATTATAGTTTGGGTTAGTTAAGGAGATTGAATGGGGTGGTGATAATGGGGGGTGGGGTTTGAATTGGGTTGATTTTTAATTTAGATGATATAGGGTATTGATATATTAGAATATGGAGTGTGTGTTTTTGACTAACAGACTTAACAGCCTTATCAATAGGCTTGTTAAGTGTTGTGTTTGGGCCATGGTTTGGGCCGGTTATGGATTTTGGGTTTTTAAAGGTATAAGGCTTATTAAGTCTTCATATAATACCTTAACGGGTTGACCCGACCCATTAGATGGGTGCGGGTTGGCCCATTAAGTATTTTTTCATTTTACGGCTCCGCCTTTGACTTTGACTTTGTCGGGGTTGACTTTGACTTTGACTTTGGTTGACTTTTACTTCTCACGCTTTTCCATTTCGTGCTCGGTTTTGTTCGTTTTGACTTGGTTTTTGTCCTTTTTTTAGATATCCGTTACCTGCACAATACAAATGCAAAACATACAAATACAATGTATTTTTGGGTACGTTTTTGGTCTTTTAAGTCCGTTTTTAATGGAAAATGGTATGTATAAGTAAAGACATACCACATATAAACAGGTAAATTCATTTGTTCCTATAGATTCAGAGGTGGTGAAAAACATTGTGACGAGAACTAAAGGAAGTTCTAAAAGAGCAGGAGATGAGATTGAATTTGATAAATTAAAGAAGCAGAAGATAGATGAGCATGTAAAAGCTGAAAAAGATGATGATCAAGAGGAGGAAGAGAGGAAAAAGCATATTGAGATAGTTAAAGATGATGAGGTAGCAATTAATGCTATACCTCTAGCCACCAAACCTCAAATGATTGTTGAATACAAGATTGTTAAAGAAGGAAAGTTTGGATACTTTCAATTGATAAGAGCTGATAGAAGTTTAAAAAGATACTTATCAATGATTAAGATGCTTTAGAATATTGATAGAGAAGACTTGGGGACCCTCTAGAAGTTGTTTAAAGTTAAACATAGGAATACAAGGCCAGAGGAGGATTATGAAAGAGTGTTATGGGGTGATCTGAAAGTAATGTTTGAACCTGACATAAAAATTGAAGTATGGAGAAATCTACAAGGATACAAAGTGACTATTTGGAAGATGTTTGATATCCGTGGAGTGCACTTTGTGAGGTTTAAAAATCTACATATCTTTATGTTGGTTGAGAAAAGATATCCCCTTACACCAATAACAATCACAAACATGCTAAACAAAAAGCTTCAAGCTGACCATTGGAATGAGTTGTGTTATCAACTACTCAAGCTCATGACAAAGTAGGAAAAGGGTCAATGAAGTGTTTGAATGCATTCTCCTGGTGATGGTGAAGACTTTTAATGAAGAAACTTGAAGATTTAGATGATGAACATCAAGTTTAGGGGAGGATTGTTGGGATTAAAAGACTTCAAGATGATTCTTAGAGTCACTACTGCTCAGGTATATATTAGTGTTGTCAAGCATAACTTAGTGCTCCGATGACCGCCGTTGCTGTGGTTGTTTCAGTTTCATCTGGCCGCTACTTGAACTACAGGTGTTGCAAAAAATGCATGCTTTATTTTTTTTCAAAAGTTTGTTGTTAATGTTACTCACTTCGTTATAAAATATGTCTATTTTTTTTCCCAAGTTTATGTAATTTTGTAATAAGCTGTGTAGTTTGTTGTTTGTTTATTATAGATTTTAAGTTTGTTTGGAACATTATTTGTGACTTTGCAATATTGTTTTAGTTTGTTTGTAAGTTAAAATGTAATTAAATATGGAAGCTTTATGCTTGTAACCAAAGCTTTTAGAAAAAGGGAATTGTTCGCAGAAAGGCAAGAATAGTGGTAGATCAAATGTTGTAACCCATGCTTTAAAAAGTGTACGAGTTATTCTCTAAAGTCTTATACGGCATTCAAACGCATTGATTGCGATTTATTTTTGTAACGGAAAGCATTGATTGATTGTGATTTATTTTAGTAACAGAAATCATTGATTGATTGTGACTTACTTTTGTAACGGAAAGCATTGATTGTGATTTATTTCAGTCAAAATATGTAAAGATGATTCTGCCAACTTCATATGTTATTCAATGTGGTTGAATATTGGATACCTCACCTGTGTTAATCACTTTATAGATCGGCATCATTGGGTGTATTACACACATGGTGAAAGTCATGTTTATCCGTAGACTTGAGATGCAAGCGGGTTTTGCATGTATCGATAGCATTTCTTGATTATAGTCTACCACTATGCTGTTAAAAGGTAGTTATAAGGGCTATTTTTAGAAATGTTTTGAAGTACATGACGGACACTTATAGGCAAAATAGGATTTGTTCCTCCACGTGTGCGGAAGTAAGATACTTACTGGGCCCCTCGTTGGGTTGATCAGATATTTGCATGGCCGTGCCCAAAGTGTAGTTAAGATGATTCTTTTTACGTTTGGTGATCAGAATCAATACGGATGCGAGAAACAGAATCATTAAACTATGGAATGACTATTAATCCATATTCATATTTAACATTGTATTTGAAACAAAAGGATAGGACTGGCTAAAACCATTAAAGGCTGAGTTGTTTACCAAAACTGCATACTCATGTATTTCTAAAAGCATTGATGATGTTGCTAGACTATTCGTCAATGTTAGTATGTTATATTATATGACAAAGACATTCGCAAATGGGAGCTATTGGTTTGTGCTCATGTCATATAGATATTTATACAGCTAGAAATACGTGAGCCTACGGGGTCACACACGTTTACACTTAGATATCATTCTATTAATGTTTATAATAATATATTTGTATATTTATTATTTATATTAATATATGTTTTGACGAAAGAACACTAACGGTCGTTAATTAGTTCGTTATGAATAATTAACTTTAAAGGCTTTTTAATTAATGGGTAATTAAATGTAATTAACCATAAATATTGAAAAAGTCAAAAAGTCACCACTAAGGGGTGCTGGTCTTTGGTTTGACCGGCCATACAATCCCAAGAGGGTTGGATTGGGTTTTGAGTTATCTTTTCCTCCAAGATATGTATTTTAAGTAAACCATAAATTCACCTAGTATATAAGGAGGATCTTAGAGCTCATAATTATCAATCCTCTCTTCTCTTTCCCTCTCTTGGTTGAACGAAATAAACAACCCTTTAGGGTTTTTCGATTTTGATTTTTCTTGTGTTCAATTGTTCGTTGGTCAAGAACTAGCATTCAGGTGATATCGTTTGACGTGTAGTGTGGATACACGTAGAGGTTATTTATTTTAGTAATTAGAAGTTTTGGTTCGCACGTTATTACACATGTGCGTTGATAGCCAACTTTTTAGGGTTAATTATATATCAATAATAGTATACGTATTCCGAAAGACTCAAATAATTCCTTATGACCAAAGGAAAATCCAAAACCTCCTGAGTCGTTCTCCCAACGAGGCGTGAATTGAAGATCGGATTACGTTTGTGATCGCGTTTTTGAATGGTTAAAGATTTTTAGGTTGGGATTTTTAATTCTACGATTAAAATGCAAAAAACGAATAAGGAAAACCTAAAAACGAAAGCAAACGAGGGATTTAAACCTAAAAACGAGAACGGGGTCAAATCCCGTTCTTTAAAAAACAAAATTTTGAAATTTTAAACCTACGAATGCAAATCTAATTTTCCTAGGTGCTAAATGATAAAAGAAAATTTTGAAAAAAAGAATTATATTTTTTTGACTTTTTAATAATTTTTATGAATTAAAAACAGTTTTAAAAAGAAAAATTGATTAAAAATACTAAATTAATTTGGAAAAATCTGGAAAATTATAGAAAAGTGCTTAAGACAATGCTGGATTCAGGAAAAATAAAAGTGGCTTAAACAGCTTATTAGAATAAGCTGAAATAAGCAACTACTGGCTGAAAGGCTTATTTGGAAAAATGAGTATATAACTTAAACACTGAGTAGGGCTAACAGATAGCCCTACTGGTGCCGTTGGTTAAGTGTGTAAGAGTGTGGGACGAGTATGTGTTAAAGGGGAGGTCTAGGGGTCGAATCCTTGGGCCTCCCTTTTTAGAAAACTTTTTTTTTCTTTTTGCAAAATTATAAAACAGACAAAAAATAGAAACTTTAAAAAAGTGACTTTTAAAAATACTCAAAAATAAGCTGTTAAATAAGCAAATGAAAACTAACAGTTTAAATCTATTTTTTTTACACTAAGTCCTAAAGTTAAGCTAAACTGGTGGGCTTTTTTTTACACAAATAAGCTAGTAAAAATGCAAAATAAGCTAACACAGATATGCTAATATACCTAATAAGCAAATATAAGCAAAATAAACCAAGGCAAATAAACAGAAAAGCTAAAAAAATTAAAATAAGCTAAATGACACAAACTGATACTCACACAGCCTAAGGGGGTACTTTTGGGCTTATTTTTAAGCCCCTAAAGAGATCCTTATGGCCTAGTAGGGTATATGAGCTTAAAGCTTAGCTTCTAAACTACAAGAATCAGCAAAAGGAAAACATTTTGAAAATCATATAAGCCAAGAAAAGGGCTTAAGAAAAAGGCTGGTCACAAAGACTTCACTTTTTTGGTATTTCCTAATAAGACTAATGGCTATATGCAGGCACAAAATAAGCTAGAAAAATAAGTTGAAAATGAAAGATAAGTTAAAACAGATGGAGCTAGACCTCCAATGAGCTTATGCTCTTGATTTCAGACACTAAAAACACTTTTAACTAAACTAATTTTTGAAAATGAAAAAAGCAGTTTTATACTAATAGACACTTAACAAAAAAAACTTGACAGATTTTATCAACACAAAAGTAAACTTAAAAGACTTATAACTACTGCATTTGGACACTGATTGAAACATAAAACAACACTTTAAATCTTGTTAAAAAGTCATAACCAAATACACACCTTGAAACTGTTTTGTCACCACGGTTTTAAAGACCTAGTAGAAAAACTTAAAAACTCACTTTTAACTTTTAAAACTTTTTGAAAACAGCTTGAAACAACTAACAAGGGCTTATATAAGTTACCCAAATGACCCAAAAGGTTTTTCAACCCATTTTGACCCTTTTTGTCCCTTAACCCAAACACCCCTTTAAATTGTCAAAAACCAATTTAAGGCTAAAAACAGACTTATAAAAGCAAATGGACTAAAAACATATTAAGGCTTAGATAAAATAAGGACGATTAAGCAATTTAAACTACAAGATAAGCACTAAAAATAAGCAAGCAGAGAATAAGCAAAATTAAAGGCAATGTAAGACAGTTTTGAATGAAAACTTAACTAAAGGACATGTAAGCAATACATAAGCATAAACAAGCATAAGACAACATAAATAAGTAAATAATAAGCAAAAATTAAGCAATAATAAGCAGTGCTACAGTAATAAGCAAAAATTTGAAAAAGTGAGCTTACAAGAGTCCAAAGCTTTTGGCAAGGGAATAAGCTTCTCAAAACAGCTTATACCAACCTATATGCTTCCCAAGAAACTCTAAACCAAGGCCATCCACTATTTACCTTGCTCCTTTAAATTTGACTGTTTTTGTGATTTTTTTTGGATTTTTTGATAGAAATATAAAAAAACTTTTATATAAGCTTTTAATGACTCAAAAGCTTATATAAGAGCTTAATCAACCGTATTTAAAAGACAATTTGAGTAAATGACAATAATTAAAGAAAACACTTTAAAATTTCATTAATCTTAAAAATTACAATGCAAGAATTTAAATGACAGTAATTAAAATGACATGAAAAGTAAATTACAGTATTAAAATGGTACAAATTTGTTAATACAAAGCTTGGACTTAACAAAATTCGACAAAAGACTAATGAACTACAAATGCCTATATTTATACTAAAGGCTTCAAGTCTTCAAGTTTTTCTTCACTGAGAGAGTTTAAGACTGTGTTTGTTGTGTGAGAGAGATCCCAAAATTGATCTAAGCCATTGAAATTTCTTGGTGCCCAATCCAAACGATCATAACCCTTCATTTTTTGTAATTTTCCTTCAACCAATGGAAACAAGGGGGATTGCCAAGGTGGCACTTGCCCCATGTAAGTGAGAGTGATGGGTTTTTGTTTGGTAGGAACAGTGGTCGAGGTGGAGGAAAGTGAAAGGGAAGGGATGATGAATAGTGCCAATGGGGTTTTGGCGGGTAAGTGTTTTGAGGGGGTACAGGGTATAAGTTTTGAGTTTTGACAGATTAGGCCCTTCAACTTGTATAGGGTGATTGCATGGAAAGTCCTTTGTGGTGATATAACTTTAGGGAGATTGGCAAGTTCAGTCCTCCAAGGTGTATTGTGGTTTTGCATGGAAAGTCCTTTAAGGACTAACGGTGTAGATAGGTTAAGGGTTTAACGACAGTTAAGTGTTGGGCCATTTATGTTGTCTTGGGCCGGTTTGTATAGAAAGGATTGGGCCTTTTTCTTGAATTGCTCTTCATTTAAATGCTTAATGGGCTGCCCCGGCCCATTAGATGGGTACGGGTGGGCCCATTTAACATTTCTTCGGTTTCGGATTTGACTGTTGACTTTTCGGGGTTGACTTTGACTTTGACTTTGATATTGACTTTGTCTTTTTCACGCTCTTCCATTCCGTGCTCAGTTTTGTCCGTTTTGGCTTGATTTTTCGTCCTTTTGTCGAATATCCGTTTCCTGCACAATATAAATAAAAACATACACATACAATGTATTTTTGGTACGTTTTTGGTCATTTAAGTCCGGTTTTAAAGGTCAAAGGTATGTGTATTTAGGCACATACCAAAATCCCCTATACTAAAATATTGTCGTGTCCTCACGCAATGCTATAAGTAAACACTTAAGAAAACTAAGACCCTCAATCCCCCTCGACTAATAACCTCGAAAAGTAGCTAAGTGTTCGTCAAGGGGAAATAAAGAATCAAAAGCTTTGAAAAGCCCCGTTTTGACCATATTAAAATATATATACACTTATTACCACACATATTTTTGTATTTTTCTCATTTTTTTTGTACTTTTCTTTTTAAGCAACTAACTAACATGTTTGACTTTCGTTATTTTATAACTTTTAGGGTCATAGAACAAGACGCATTTCAATCCTAAAATGCCCCAAAAAGGATAAATTCATCGTTCCTGACTTTTCACTTATTCCAAACCAAGCTTAAAATGAAATCACCGTTAAATATAAGTTAAGATGCTAACACTACTCATATTTATAACTTGTGAACTTTTCACTCCCGACAATTATTATATATTAGGTGAATGTGCTTATTTCGAATTTCAACCATGGATCAACGTTTTGCAAAATTTCTATGCTTCACGTTCCACCCGAGAATAATGAGTTTGAAGGCGAGATCATCCCATGTAGCGACTTTCGTCTCGGCACATCCCAACCTTGCGGCTAAGTGACCAGGCTTTTGACACCCCACAGAGACTAGTATCGGGACTCACGGACCTTCGGTTTCAAAAACTCTTAGGCTTCCCGTATATACATAGCTTATTTAGAAAAATCACAACTTAAAATGAAATAGTCTTAGTTCAAAAGCATATTTAAATTTAAGAAAAAGAGATTTTCCCTATATTTATTAAATCACATTTACTACACTTAATATAATTATTCATCCTTTAAACTAAGGAAATCTTCGACCTTTTAGAAGGCTGCAACATCGGTTGTGAGCCGGCAAGATGCAGTAAACTTTTATCAGCCCACAGTTTATTATTATTATTACCACATTTTTTTTTCATTTTTTTTA
This sequence comes from Tanacetum coccineum, assembly GCA_026074375.1. Taxonomy (NCBI): domain Eukaryota; kingdom Viridiplantae; phylum Streptophyta; class Magnoliopsida; order Asterales; family Asteraceae; genus Tanacetum; species Tanacetum coccineum. Next base: position 2,558 of record BQNB010071147.1, on the reverse strand, counting down.
CTTTATATTACCATGATATAGAGAAAATTTCATTTTAGAAAATTTAAGTATAAATTTGAACTAAAATTATTGATATCATCCATACTTCAAAAATTTTTGATTTAAGTTTAATTTTCAAAAATAGCACGTATTATTAGTGCGATTAGAAGCTTATGGGAGAGAAAAGCCACAAACTACACTTATGAGCTCTTAAGATTTCCAACTAATCCTTGTTTAGCATCTAACTCATACTTAACTCTATCATTTTTCGTCCTTCGCGAAGATCCGCGAATACTTAGTCTAAAAGTTAAGGAACAAGCTAGAGCTCAACACGCTCGATCGAGTCAAAATCTATTCTTATTCTACCCAGCAGGAAAGTCAAAATTGTGACAAAACACTTATTTTATTTTTGAAAATTTTTAAGTTTCATTTTTTTGAAATTTTGGCGGTAAAAACGGGATTACGACAACGACTGCAGGCATAATCAAATCAATAGATACCCCCCCCCCATACTAGAACTAAACATTGTCCTCAATATTTTAAGAAGGGTCTCTACGTAAATCCTAAGTCGTTTATTAAGTATGCTTAAAGATAAACGTTATTCGATAAGATTTGGATATTGGATTCCCAAATGAAGTTGAGGATGTGAAGCTCTTGTGAATGAAGGATAAAACCGCGAGCATGAGAGGCTTTAAAAATCCGGGCAATCATGGACATACACAACAAAACACGAAACACAGAAGTGGAAGAGGCGAGCCTCTCTCACAACACAAAACACTTATTCATTACTATTAAGCTAGCATACTACTACTACGATAATACTAGGATAAGCATGGGTTGCCACCCACGAAGCGCTTGTTTTAGGTCACTTAGCTTGACCCGATCCCCCCATACTTGAACTGGTTAAGAGGGATAGAAATGGAGATACGGAACATCCAAGACACGGATGTCCTCTCCATAAGAGCAAGGAAAAATCTCCATCGGGCTTTTAAAAATTTTAATGACTTTGAAAGCTTTAGAGTCCCGATGAGATAATTCCGGGAGAAGAGAGGTATGAACTCCTTTAGAAGTTAGAATCCCATGGTTGAAAACTTTTTCCTCATTTTCAGATGAAAATGAGAGTAAAATTTCAGACCCAGGAACTTCTTTTTGGAAAGGAAGTTCATAAAGAGAAAGAGGAGGATATGAATCCTCAAGAATTAAAGAAGCATTAGATATCTTCTTTACATTCTTATCCGGTGTTGCGCAGTTGGTGACTTCAAAATGGCTCTTATGAATGAGTATACCTGGATTAAATACATTGTCCTCGTTGTTGGTCGAAGACAAAGTATCAACCTCAGAAAAATCCTCATAGAAAACCAAGTCACACTCGAGAAAAGGAAGGAAATCACTTGATCGAGGTGGATCAAGTTCATCAATTAAGATTTTAGAATCTTTGATTTTCTCTTCCTTGGAGTCAAATGGATCATAATATGTATCATCATTAACGGTTTTAAGATCGAGAAGTTCATCATGTTAGCCTTAAAATATTGAGTCGAACATGAAGTTTGTTCATTATGTATTTAAGTCTCGGTCAATTAATTAGTTAATGTTGTAATAGAATATTATCGGGAATCGGGCTCGATAGTTAATCTAATATTGTATATGTTTCGGGTTTAATCCCAAGCAAAACCCGAGCCCGAGTCCTAGTTAAATATCCCTCGCGTCACATTAAATGTGTAGGGGTATATATATAGATATTTTCTCATATGAAAATATCTAATCTCACAAATATCTAATTTCTAAATAATCTATCTCTTTTTCTCTCATCTCTCTCTTCTTTCTCTCTCTACACCATCACCTCTCTTTCTTATTTTCTTGATTCGATCCGTGTGGTTCGGCATATGAAGTGTTAAGCGGGTTCCTACAATTGGTATCAGTCGCCTCGGGTGGGTTTCGTGGTTTTTGTTGTTGTGAGCCTGTTTAAGTTTCTCTCGTCATATTTTTTGTTAATATTGTAAATCTCTACTTTGGGCTCTATTACACGTTTTTTTTCCTTCTTTCTTTCTTTCTTCTTTTGTTTTCAAGTTTGAAATGATATAGTTGCCTCGTTTTTCTTTTGTTTTTTTTGCCTCTTTGTGTCAAACTTTTAGTTTTTTTTCCTCTACTTCATTGGCTGCTACGAGAAGACACAAGGACGACAGCAACAACCGAACAAGTGAAAAATCTCAAGGACCGAACGAGCAACTTTTTGAGGTTAACCGATCGAGTAACATTCCAAAGATCACCGAACGAGTGCATTCTCTTTTGGACCGAACGAGCAAAATTTTTGAAGGACCGAACGAGTTCTTTTCTATAGAACCGAACGAGTGGAAAACGTTAGAACCGAACGAGTGGAAAACGTAACAACCGAACGAGTGGAAAACTTGTACAACCGAACGAGTGGAAAACGTAACAACCGAACGAGTGGAAAACTTGTACAACCGAACGAGTGGAAAACGTAACAACCGAACGAGTGGAAAACGTAAGAACCGAACGAGTGAAAAATCTCAAGGACCGAACGAGTAATTTTTTTTGACTTGGACCGAACGAGTTTTTTT